>JADBJO010000188.1:422500-427500 GCA_016801955.1 Conus betulinus | reverse complement strand
CGGGTATATTGGATTTAGTGTGTTCGCGTGTAATACAAGACAAAGTCAGAGTTCGGGTATGTTGGACTATTTTTTAAAATTCACGTGTAATACTAGACAAAGTAAGAGTTCGGGTATGTTGGACTTGGTGTTAAAAGTTCACGTGTAATACAACACAAAGCAAGAGTTCGGGTATGTTTGACTTAGTGTTAAAAGTTCACGTGCAGTGCAGTACTAGACAATGCAAGAGTTCGGGTATGTTGGACTTAGTGTTAACAGTTCACGTGTAATGCAAGACAAAGCAAGAGTTCGGGTATGTTGGACTTAGTGTTTAAAGTTTACATGTAATACAAGACAAAGTAAGAGTTTGGGTATGTTGGGCTTAGTGTTAAAAGTTAACATCTAATACAAGACAAAGTAAGAGTTTGGGTATGTTGGACTTGGTGTTAAAAGTTCACATGCAATACTAAGTAAAGTAAGAGTTCGTATATGTTGGATTTTGTGTTAAAAGTTCACGTCTTTGGAGACAGTTTCGTTGCATTTTAAAATGATAATACTTGCATTTCCCCTCAGCAATACTCCCGTAGTGCTGGGCTCTCTGTCTGTGCAAACAGTATCTCTGTCGTTTGGACAGTTTTGTGCTAAATAAATTCAAATCATGCTGCATACAGCTAGCCAACCACGAGGAGCCATATAAGGGCTTTTAACCGTCAAAGTAGATTCTCCACACAGTTGTTTAAAAAAAAATCCACAACTTAAAAAAATAGATTTTATAAAACATGCTTAAATGCTTTAAAAATCTCTTTCTTCCGTAGATCTGATTAAAAACATTAATCTCTTACAGGGACTGAAGAAATGCGTCAGGTGGAACATTTCTGAGCACAGTTTTCATCGTGTACACAGTAACGTTTGTGTCTGACATCATGTGAGCACCAGCCAGTCATATTTTTCCTATTTTCTGTAACTTTCAATCATCAGTGTTGTCCACTGTTTTCCTGTCTTTGTGGCTCATGTACTCGACTATGTTATAAACGTTTATGTTCCTCTGTCTCTCTGTTTTTCAGTCTGTCTGTCTCTCTCTCCCTCCCCATTCCCGCCCCTCACCCCAGGTCACAACATACAAGCTTGCTTTGTTGTTATTTGGCGGTTAGATAGTGACAGTATGAAACCTCAGGCTGTTTTAAGAGTGTACAGTATTTGTCTTTTTGAGAGATCTTGTGGCACCGCTTCGGTCACTCGTCCCTCCATCCCCCCATCCCTCCCCCCTTTTTTTTTCACAATCCATGGGATGTCAAATCAAGAGAAAAAAACTGGCACCATCAGCGCAGCCTACTTTCAGGTCTGTCTACCTGTAAAGGTGTTTTCTCTTCTTCTTCTTCTTCTTCTTCTTCTGCATTCCCGGCCATGCTCAACGGGTGGTAATCGGGTGTTGCAGAGGAGTCGATCTGCTGTCTCCCTCGGCAACGTCCCCGATCCCTACAGCTTCTCCCCAAAGTCCAAGGTCCAGTACACTGGGCCACGTTTCCTGTCGCAGGGTGTCAGTGGTGAGACAGGACCAGAGAATGTGGACCAGCGCCTAATGGACACTCTTCCGTGTGAGAGATCCTCATCCTCATATGAAGAGATGTGACAGAAGCTGGCATTGTCCTTTCCGTCTGAAGATGGTGACCTCTTGTGCCCGTTTAAGATAGTGGATGCCATCCCCCTCAAGCCCTATCTGCAGATGCTGTCTCCGCGTGTTTTTCGAAGTGGCTTTTAAGCAGGGTCTTGACTTCTCAATATGACATTTGGTGGCCGGTCTTCTCCTGTTTGCTTGCCTAGCTTACAGTGTTTGTCAGTATCCTCATTGTCCATAACACCACAGTAGGACGGGATCCACTGCGACATCAGGTTTGTTTCGGAAGCCAGTGGGCAATCTGAAACTCCATTCTGGTGTCCTTAAGGACGTGGTCTGTCTGGTTGGACTATAGAGAAGAGTATCAGTAACTTTTGTGATCTGGTATTTTGTAGACTGTTCTGTTGCACTCGCTGCTTTTTCATGACAGCGCCTTTTCCCCATGTTCTATGTGGTGGCAGGTCTGAAAAAAGGCCCCGTATGTGTGGCAGACTGGGCTATTATCACCCTGAAAGGCCTACGTTGATACGAGTCTAAAATAAAAAGGCGCTAAACGCCAGGTCCGATAATTCACACCCCTGCTCCATGTTTGTGGGTCAGGGCAAATCTTTGCTGGTAGGCATATCATTTTCTTTTTTATTAATCATTCTTTTATATGTCATCATGATTGGATGTTAACCAATAATTCATGTTGAAAAAAAATAGTTCAGGTCTCCGACCGAAGATGCTGATACAAGTGCTATTACCTCTGTAATTTGGTGATCGATCATCAATACATTATGCGACTATGTTTCTAAGGTTTTCTAACTTCGCTTACCTTTCTGATCAGGAATTTCTCACTAAATTCCGGCCAGCTTCATCAGTCTTTTTTCTCCAGTGCATTGTATTAAATAGGCAGATGGTCAATACCTCGTTCTGATTGGCATGTGATGTATAACAATATTTATATATGTATATATTGGTCTTCGAAGGCAGTAGGCCCTATACTAAATTCGTAGAGCTTCTTAAGTTCTAAATCAGAACTCCCTCCAAGGCTAAGGCTAATGGAAACTTTATGACTCAGCTAAACATGACGTCATAGACTTTCTAGGTCATCAACACTTTCATCAGAGATGTGCTGTCTAATTCATAAGATCAAGATCGTACAGTGGATTCTTAGGTTACAAGTTAAGATTAAAGTCCTAAAACCTAAAGCATGAAGATTATAGTCGCTGCTCAATATTGACGATCTAATGCCCAGATCACGTGTGTGTTGTGTGTGTATGCGTTATATATATATATATATATATATATATATATATATATATATATATATATATATATATATATATATATCGTTAAAAATAGCTTAAAATTCGTAGACATCCTATTTTTAACAGATGTTGCTCCCCAAGGGGTCGAGCATTTTAAGAATTTTATTAGGCATTTTAGTGGTATTCTTGATATATATATATATATATATATATATATATATATATATATATATATATATATATATATATAAAGAATACCACTATATATAAACATATATATATATATAAAACAATCAGGTTTCGAAATACCGGTATCTGACCAGGAGTTATATGTTAGTGAGCTTTCTCCCCATTGGAGATGGTCTCCCTCTTTGGAGACTATAAGCTTGCTGAAGGTTCATTTTGAGAAGCATTTATTTATTCCCCATTCACCCACTCAAGCACATACTGTCAGTTAGGCAGAATCATCTACCACTGCACATATAAAGGCTTACCACCCCCCTATTTCTACAATCTGAGACATAAGAGCAAGCTTTGTTTATAATTCAAGATTTCTTGCAATCATTGCAACACCTAGCTGCTCTGTAAGTTGCTGGAACGGTGCTCGGTACTTATCCTTGGAATTTATTGTTTCATTGTATATATGTGTGTGTGTGTGTGGTGTGTGTGTGTGTGTGTGTGTGTGTGTGTGTGTGTGTGCACACGCGTGCATGCACATTTGTTTAAACCATGTGCGCATTAAAGGTGCGCATCAAATTTTATTTAACCATAATTATGATAAGGACGATGCGACTTTAAAGAGAGCGTGCGTGTTTAAAGAGAGCGTGCGTGCGTGTGTGCATGAGCATGTGCATGTGCATGAGCGTGTGCGTGTGGGTGTGCGTACGCGCGCGCGCGCGTGTGTGTATTCCAGAACATTTTCTTTTCTCTATATTCAATACCAGAGAGAGAGAGAGAGAGAGAGAGAGAGAGAGAGAGAGAGAGAGAGAGAGAGAGCGAGAGAGAAGGACGAAGGGGAGGAGAGTAAGGTCGCTAAGGGCTATATCTTTCCCTGTCACCGCTGCTTTTTTTTCTTTTCTTTTCTTTTTTTCTTTTTTTTTTTTTCATTCCTCCCTTTCCGTTCCCCTCTCTCCTGCTCCTTGCCACGAGCCAGAGAGATATGAAATGACAGATTGTCACCTTTGTGAACTTAACTACAGGATTATGATAATTTGCAGTTTGACTCATCGGCTATTTGCTGTGCGAAACAGCTTCATCTTCTGCCCGTGCTTCTGCATTCTTGGAGGGGGGGGGGGGGGGGGGGGGGGGGGGGGGTGGTATATACACATCGGGGTCCCACATACACGTATGCACATGCACGCGCATTTTCACTTAAGGTCACTTAGATCCTAATTTCACGTATAATATAATGTTTCAAAACGCACAATGCATACGTGTTGTCTGTGGACTATATACGATTAAAAAAAAAAAAAAGTTCCCATAGCTTGTTGGCCTTAGGGTAATGAACTATCCGAGAAATTCACTGTGTCCAGGGCACAACATGATGAAAGGCAGATCTATCCCGCTCCTTCCGCTGCCTTTGACTTTCCCTGAACAGAATCAGGTAGCCTGCTGTGTAGGAAGAAAGGCTCTCAAGCCGAAAAAAAAAAAAAAAAAATCCAAGCCCGAGTGATTCGATCTGACAATCGTCAGCTCTGCAGGAAAATACTATAACCATTTGACCACCGGCCTCTTGAGCGGTGCTGATGTGGAAACCACGGCACCGTTTTTCGCATTAAAACTCATACTGTTCTGTCTGATCCAACTTTGAATTAATAGGCCTGCAGAACAAAGCAACATTTCCGTTTCATCTACTGTCACTGCCTTATTCATAACGTTTTACATCTTGATTTAACGAGTCTTTGATTATTCTGCAGAATCATTTTCCCAAATTACTTCTGATTATTTTTTTTTCACTGCACGATGGTTATCGTTAATGTTTAAGCAGCCCGTTCCAAATTTGCCGACTTGCACATATTCATAGGCTTACATTGTTCACTGACACGCGGGCTCCGTTCAGTTAGGTGAGGATGCCGTCAGCAACGTTTAGTTAACAAACTCGACCGAAAACAAGAAGAAAAAGATACACCCGAAGGTGCGGGTGGAACCCAGAG
>JADBJO010000188.1:380000-417500 GCA_016801955.1 Conus betulinus | reverse complement strand
TGAGGTTACTTTTAAGTGAGTTAATCATTTACGTTCTACTAAATTTACATAAAATGTACGAAAGGACCATCTTCACCCGTCGCCTACCTCTCACTGTTCTCTCCCATATCAAAACCATTTGTAGTTTTCTAGGTTTAACAGGAGGGTTTGGCTTGTTGATTTATTATTTTTGTGATGATGATGTCTTTTTCTCGTCTAATATCACCTAGAGTGAATAGACGGTAAATCTGAAACACCACACACACACACACACACACACACACACACACACACACACACACACACACACACACACACTCTGCTTGTATTCTTGTATTGTCATCTTTTCTTTTTCGTTTTCTTTTTTTTTTTTTTTTTTTTTTTTTTTTTAATCTTTCTTTCCTCTCCCTCTCTCATTTTCGTTTTTTTTTTTTTTTTAATTGAAAAAAAAAATAGGCAACTTTTCACACACACACACACACACGGGCGCGCGTGCGCGTGCGCGTGCGCGCGCGAGCTGTAATCAACGTTCTAAGGATTTTCAGAGCTTCGACATCATTGAAGCTGGTCAATATACTCTCAAGAACTGATTAAACGAACACCTTCTTTAAGTTCGCACCATCATAATCCGTCCGAAAT
Organism: Conus betulinus; assembly: GCA_016801955.1. Lineage (NCBI taxonomy): Eukaryota > Metazoa > Mollusca > Gastropoda > Neogastropoda > Conidae > Conus > Conus betulinus. The sequence goes on along the minus strand of JADBJO010000188.1, from coordinate 416,882 downwards.
TGTAAAAGAAAGCTGTCAACTCCTGCATTTGACACTTTCAGAGCCTGATGAGAATTAGACCTACGTCACGTCAGTATTTTATTCCAGTTGCAGATATAGCTTTATTTTCATTAAAATGATTGGAAAGTAAAAGAGTTGAGTGATTGCAACAGTTTCTTTTGCCTTGCGACTTCAGCATATTTAGAAAACAAACAACAACATTCGAATAAGATGAGCAGCGTGTATAAATTTTTTCAATGTATAGTTTTTAGTAAAAAGACGGAACTGACACTCGGCCAAATGGCGGCCCAATCGAATAGTAAGAGATTGTGATCCACTTTGAGCTTTTGTGGGTGGAATATGTCCGGAAAGTCTAAACACGGTATGCCCGATCATCTCATGGATATTTGTAAGAACTGTTGAACTAGGGTAAAAACTGGAGTTTAAGCGTTTTAGAAACCTACTGGAGGACAAGTGTGACCATGTCCGTTCCGTTTTCGTGACAACAGCACCTAGCAAGTTAGCGGAGTTGTTCACAAACTTGTCAGGTAGAATAATTAGATTAATTAGACTACTACACACACACAGTGGTACATGATGAGATCATAATGGTAAGTGATAAGTATAGAAATTCGCCGCAATTTCACCCAGTGATCACAAAAATACCTTGTTATTGTAGTTTAGCTGCCAGTGCCACCGATCCCTAACTCCCCTCCAACCGCCTACTCCCCCCAAACCGCCCCGCCCCGCCTTGCCCGTGGCCTTCGTGTTATCACGGAGGCCTCGTCTCGCCTCCATTCTCACCTCCGCTCCAGCAAGCCCTACCCTCCTGCCTGCCCTCATATGGGAACTGTGCAAGTGGGATGTTGAGTTTGACTTTACAGATTTCTCAGGTTAAAAAAAAAAAAAAAAAAAAAATTTTTTGTAAATGGTTTTAACCAATGATAGCAGTGGAAGGTGAACAGCTAAATATATCATTATATGCAGAGAGAGATGTTAAAGAAAAATGTACTTTTTAACTATTGCACCCAAACTCCAGGGTTCCCAGAACTACTATTTTGCAGAATTCGCCAAAACCATAAGTAGTGATAGTTTATACTCTATAGGACAAACAACTCAACAGTTGTGACAAATCATCTTTGTGTGTAAGTTGATGAATGATTGATTTGGGGAGGTAAGAAGGAGGGTATAAGTTGATAGGAGTGCATGTTTCAGTTACATTGATGAGAACTTACAAAAGATGGTGTCACACAGGGTAAGCAAGGAGACTGAGACACTTGAAATAAAAAAAAAAAAGTAGTGTACGAAAGGGAAGAGTTTACAGACCACTACTGTTCTTTTGCTTCAAGGCCTCATATAAGGCTGGTTTGTAAATACAGTTCATTTCATTATTTTCATGCGTAAGACATCCACAATCTTGTTAATAATTACTAAGCTGTTTATGTTTTTTAAAGCCAAGGAAAGAGGAAAGCCTAAGGCAGTCAAGATTGAAATATTAGCCTACACATTATTGGTGTCATAAACGGGCTTCTGCTGTCTGTCCTGAACTAGCCGATTCCAGCATATTGTGACAGAACTGGGCCCAAGTTATAAGAAAAAACAAAAACAAAACAAAGCAACCCTTTCTACTATAATTCTAGGGACAGATGAGGGAGAGGGGCAAACTACACCTACCTACTCTTACTAGCTATTATCTGACTTGTCCTTAAGAATGCTGTGACGTCGATTCAAATGAATCAAGGGTACCTGCTATCACAGCTGCTTCTGGCAGGACAGTTCACTCTCTATGGTGGCTTGGAGAACAAATTATGAGGATACTTGGTACAACGGTGGATCTGCTGCAATTTGTGGGGATGACATCTCAGTTGTCTGGTGGGAGCCATGGTGATTCTGTTCTTTGGCTCCTTGGTCATTGATGATTTTGTGTAGCATATTTAACCTTGTTACTTTCATTTGATGTTGAAGGGAAGGCCACTGTAGTCTTTCAATTATGGCTGAGACTCTTGAAGTACTGTGATAGTGATTGATGTCAAAAAGAAGAGCTCTCCTTTACACGGCCTCAATCTTTTCAGCATTAGGTAGGTGTGTGAGTTTCCAAACTGTACAGGTGTCTTCTAGTATGTATGTTGCTTGTAGCCTGTGTGCTGCCAGCTGTGACACTATGGTAGCACCAACCAGCCAAGCCCATGATAAAAAGCTGCCTCTTACCCATACCCTTACCTTTCCTGCCACGCGGTGAATACCAGTGAATTTGTTTTCAGCGAACAATCTTGATGACTAAAGCAGATTAACAGCTCAGGGTGCCCCACACCTGGAAGCAGAGAAATAAGACAAGTGATATCTCTAGGGAGTAGGTCTTGGTTATTTCTTTTGGCATGCATTTTGATACTTGATGGCACATAGGAAGAAAGGATGAATTTAGGTCACATGAGTGCAGTGTTGTATACTGATCTCGTAACTGTTCAAGAGCATGAATTTTGGTTAGGTAGACCACATCTGCAAACCTTTCTCCCCCATTTCATTTGTTGTTCTCACAGTTTACCTTTCATGATTCCTGTGGTGAATATTCATCACATGGACTTGAAATAGAGTGATCTCGCTTGAAATCAGTATTTCATTCTTTTAACATATAGTATGCAGACCTGTACATTACATATTCTGTGTGCTTGTGAAAATTGATTCCATGTGTTCACATGTTCCTTCTTTCACTCCTCTCTCTCTCTCTCTCTCTCTCTCTCTCTCTCTCTCTCCTCTCTCTCTCCCCCCCCCCCCCCCCCCCCCCCTTTGTGTTCTCCCCTCGCCTTCTCCCTCTACTTTTTTTGCTGTCTCCCTCTGTTTTATTTCTGCTCCCCTCCCTCAGTTTTTTTCTTCTTAATCAATGTGTATCTCCCTCTTTTTCTCCCCTACTAGCTGAAGTTGCATCAGCCAGATTTCGATTGGATGCTACCTTGCAGCATTTGGTGGAAAAGAAGAAGAAGATGGGTATGTATTTGAACCTTGTTTTACATAGGAGAATGATCATTAATGCTTTACTTGAGAAGTACTGCTTTATTTGTGATATTTAAAAAACCTTGATTGTGTGTGTGAGATGTGTGTGTGTGTGTGTGTGTGTGTGTGTGTGTGTGTGTGTGTGTGTGTGTGTGTGTGTGTGTGTTAGTGAGTGAGAGAACAAGTTTACGTAACTTACTTTAACTTAGAAACAAATTTATTATGTCTTTAAATCGAATTAAAAAGGTTAATTAGAATATTCTTTAATAGAAATTAGATCAGAGTAGATTTCTGTAGTGCTTCACAATGTGAGACAGGACATATGTTTTTTTCTTTCTGTTTTTTTTTTGTTCTGTGGTCTTGGCCATGAGAAGATCAACATGAATAATCACATATAGATGATAATAAACGTCTGATTCTGAAGATGTCAAAACCAGGCAAAGAAATCTTTTGTTATAAGATCAATAACAGGCTCGTTGCTACTAGATTGTGAAAAGTTCTGATCAACTAAAAAGAAAGATTGTTCTGATGATATATGCAGCAGCAGGGATGTACTTTAATTTATGTGTTGCCTACTCTGTGTGCACATGTTGTGAGTGTGTTTGGGGGAGGATGAGATTGTTGTGTGTATGTGCGTGTGTGTGTGTGTGTGGGTGTGTGTGTGTGTGGGTGTGTGTGTGTGTATGTAAAAATAACCTAGAAAGCACTGGGTTAAGTTCGATTTGTGGTGCATGGTCAGGAATTACGGTGCCAGCGACGGTGAAGGAGGAGCCTTGCAGCCCCATTTTGCAAGGTGAGTCTGTGATTCGTAAATCGACTTAACTCTTTGACTGCTTCTGGACCACGTGACACACATACATATCTTGTGAAGTTCAGTGCTTCAAGGGCATTTTGGACACCGTGCAACACAAAGATGTTGTATTTGTTGCCACTCATATAAGAAAGAACCAAAACTTGGGCATACATTTTTATCCCTGTACATGATTCTTGTTCATCAGAAACCAGCAGGTCCAGAAATGTCTCTTTGTCCTGTCTGGGTCAGAGTTTTTGGATAAGAACTGATACATGATGTTTGGTGGTGCTTAGTAGGTCCCTGTAGTATTGCATATTACAAGATTGGGGCATATAGTGAATGCCTCTGTTCCAGTCAAAGGGCTTAGGTTCAATATTATGAAACATATGTTTTTAGTTGGTTTGTTTTTTTGTTTTGTTTTTGTATGTTTTGTAGTTTGTTTTGAGCTGGAAACGAGGCCAGAATGACAATCAAAAAACATTTGCAAATACAGAGTTATTTAATCAAGTGAGATGAAACAAAAATTGGGTTCAGCACTACAATTTCTTATAAACATTTACAGGATTTATGGTTGTGTTTTTTTCAGTTTTAGATAAGCAACAAAAGTAAACTTCTGTTGTAGACATTCAAATGATAAGAATTAGTTGCTGTTTTGGTATGATGTAGATGTAAATATTCAATGATTGGCTGAGAGTATCTGGTGATACTAGAGTGCGTGGATTATTTTAAGTGGTGCCGTATAATATCACAGAATTATTTTCAATGTTTCTTGTTGTGATAACAATGACAACTGAATGGATCATGTTTCGACTTGGAAACGGAGTGAATGAGGAACATGAAGAGTAAAGAAGAAAGTAGTTAGGATGGAGACTGTTAGCTGCCCATGTTTATCAGAGTATTTTTATTTTCTCTGCAAAGTGTATCCTGCGGAGCACAACATTGTTTTTGGTGGGGTTTTTTTTTTTTAGTGTTTCACTTTGGAAATATTTTTTACATGTCTGTCTGTTTGTTAACATGAGGAAATTCAAAGCAGTTAGAGGACTGTCATCAGATTTCACAGAATTGCCAGTAATGTCAATAGCTGAGAGATCAGATTTTGAAAGTAAAATGCTGGAATGTATCATTTTTTGCAAAGAAATTGTCACAATGTGAAGTGGTGTTTCTATCAGTTCAACGCAATGAGCAGATCCACACAACACAGTGATCCATGTTTCACAATTAAGGACATAAGATTTCCATTCATTTGTCAGAGTCTTAAATAAAAGTCCTTTTGTATGTGCATGTGTTGCTTGTGTTGTTTACACATGTTTTTGTGCATGCACTCGCGTGCTTGTGTGTGTGTGCGTGTGTGTGTGCGTTTGTGTGCGTGTGTGTGTATATCATTATATGCGAACATGTGTTTTTTTGATATATGTATCAAATGTGTGCGCATAGATTTGATTACATTGATATAAAGTATGAATGAGTGCAGCCATAACAGTAAATGACGTATAACCTGAGACTTGTGTTGGTTGTAGTGCCATGTCCCCTATGCAGTCGCCCCGCAAAATGGGAAAGAGCCGCAAGAGGAAGAGAAGAAAAGATGATTCTGGCGATTATCAGTCAGGACCTCAACAACGTAGGTTTCCTTTCTACAGTCAAGATCGCTATGGTGTTAATTACGAGAAGAGGAAGAAAATGTGTGTAAAGCTTCAACTAGGAATGTGAATGATGATTACAGTAACTCTTTAGATTGTGAACCATTTAGCCCTCCCGTTCAAATGAAGGACTCACACTCATTTTTTCCTCATTCCTCAGCTAGAACTTCGATGTCCACTACTGGTGAGGTTTTAGTATGTTGGACCATGTTCTATATAGTTGCCAACCCTCCCAAATTTTTGTGGAATTTCTATAATTTCAGAAATGATTCCTGAAATCCCAAATTTTGTGAAAAAAAATGCAGAATTTCAAAATTTTGTTAGGTGCAGAGCTTTGGAGGGGAAGGGGTGGGGGTGGGGGTGGGGGTATCAGTTTTGAATAGGGATGATAAAGTAATATTGATATGCATATAGATGTTGGCAATCACATATGAATAATAATTTTTTTTTTTTTGTAAGCCCTGCATTTGTCTACCAATACATAAAGGTGTGTTCAGCCAAAAACCAAACTGCACCCTCTTCTACCCACCCCATCCATTTCATCACTCGGGTTTCTCAGTTGTGACTCCAGAAGGCTGGCAACTATGGTCCCAGCACTTTGTTCTGGAGGATGATGTCTGAGCATGACACTAGTTAGCATGCATATAATATTTTGATGTCATTGTCATATTGGCACACAATTGCCTAATCTTTTTGGAAAGGGGAATTTTCATTGATGAGCTAACAAAGTTTATTTCATATACATTTTTAGTCACACTTGATCACACAAAAGCCACACTTGGTCACAGTTTAAAGTGTCATATGAAGGACCAAGGGGAATTGGCTCTTCACCGATGTTAACTTAAAAGGGAAACTTTCTTTGAAATCTGGTTATCAGTACTGGGAATTAAACCTCAGGCTTTCAAATAGGGGGAGGGTGTGTGGGGGGTGGAGGATGTAAACAAAGCATGAATTTATAACGGGCTTAATGAATCCTGTACTGGATTTTTTGCACTGAATCGTGAACATTTTCTGTGACAAAGACTTTTCATTATGTCATAATGATTCTTCGAATACAATGTTTTTTGTGATGAAGCATTAAGCCCTTTTACAGATCTTTGTGATAAATCATCAAATCTGTATATTTGTTCAACAGACTTGTATGATGTGTTATGTCCTTTGAGAAACAAGGTTGCTATCCATATTTAATGATATTACAGAGACATTTGTGATGAAATTGTTTGACCGGAGTGTGGACCTGGCCCAGTTTGATGAGGACTCCCCGCTGTATCCCATATGTCGGGCCTGGATACAGAACCAGCCTGGCAACCGAAGTTTGTACAAAAAGGAGAGAACTCCCACGCCTGAGCCACCCCCTGAACCCTCCACCTCGCAGGATGAGGAGGTGGGGGAAGAGCTTTGAAAAGACACACCTGCATTTTTGATTCAGACACAAAAAATACTTGAATGCACACAACATATCCCTATGAAGTTTGCACTTACGCATGTATGCTTTCATACAGGTATACAGCTCAACACATAGACAACACACATGTGCATACACTTTTCTGATATGCATGTATGTAACATGCAAATAGCACAAACTCATACACACACGCATGCAAACATGCACGCACGCACCAACCACACCACACCACACCACACCACTGCTTTGGCATGTGTGCACAGTCATTCATGCATGCACACACACATGCACACTGCACACACACACACACTTGCACACACACACACACACACACACACACACACACACACACACACACACACACACACAGATGCAGACATAGACTACACTGCTGCACTGCACGCAGTAGACACATATTCACACTCACCCACTGACTTGTACAGACCCATGCGCATGCTCACACACAGACTCACTCATGCGTGCGCGCACCCATCCATATACACACACACACACATGTGTGCATGTACATATACACTTCCAACTGTGTGTATGATTACACACAGAGAGGCATGCATGTACATGCACACATATGTAATTTTCTTTGATAAGAATTAAAGTGGCTGGCTCACATATTGTTTAAGTTTTTTTTTTTTTTTTTGCAGCTTCATAAAAAGAAATGTGAGAAGATTAGGATAATATATATCTACTTCAGACAGAAATGTTGTAGTCCAAATCACTGTTACAGTATGATAAAGTATAGAGCTGAAGCATGCTGTGCAACATGTGCTTGCAAACTAACAACCCACTTTGTGAGAGTTCTGAGTTTACTGTGATTTCTCCCTTGTGTCCCAAGCAAACTTTGAGGGGTACATATATCTGAGTGCAGACTACTGAATAATTCTGATATCCGTCAAACAGGATGATTAAAGATTGGACCAAATGACATTACAGGCAGCTCCTGATATCTACCGTATGCCTCCTCCAGTGAAGGATGAGTTCTCCAGCTGTGGTCGCAGAATTCCCGAATCTTTGCCTCAGCCAACTGAACTGCTGTTGAATATTCATCAGGTAAATTTGGAGATTACTTGACTGTTACTAACCATCAGATTTACTGATCGTATGAAGATCTATTTACATCAGTAAAGAAAAGAAAGCTAAGTTGGTATAGCTTTATAACAGGATCCAGTAGTCTGTCAAAAACGATCCTTAGGGGAACTGTGAAAGAAGAAAAATGGAAGGAAAAACAGAAAGAATGATAGACCAAGAACATTGCAGAGCAGACGGTAAAAACATTTCCAGATACCCTTACAGAGATCCAAGCCTCAGCACACAAATGATAAAACTGTAGGAACCTGGTGAACTGATATTCAGTGTGATGCCCCAATGACACCCCACAGAGTTAGGGGAGAAAAACAGGAGGAAGAAATTAGATGAGATAAAAATGCTGGAAGTAAAGGAAAAGGGGTATATTTGGACAAACTGGAACATGATTATTAGAAGTTGTGGAATCACAACTTTATCCCATGCATTTGTGTATATGCTTGTGTGTGTGTGTGTGTGTGTGTGTGTGTGTGTGTGTGTGTGTGTGTGTGTGTGTGTGTGTGTAAGTAAGTATATAAATGTACACACTTAAAAAGAATACAGCAGTTTGTAGACAAAACAGTGATTGTAATAACTAATTGTTAAATGGGAGTAATAATTATGTCGTTTTTTTCACCATGTAATTCACACAAATTTTGTGATTTCTCATTGAGTGCAACATGTTGATAGTGAGTTGATTTTTCTGTACATGTGCACACATTTAGTCTACATGCAGTCATGTTCATGGACGTTTATGAGCATACTTACATCTTCCTATCCACAGTCTGAACATTTTTGCTCTGTGTGTGTGTGTGTGTGTGTGTGTGTGTGTGTGTGTGTATATGTGTGTGATGGTGTTGACAATTTACATTGCATAAAAGTTTAAAAACCAAATCATGAATGTGAATGATGTATCAGTGAATTTCCAGAAAGGCTAAATGAAAATTGCTTATTGTGCATGCACTTCTGTGGGTATATTTACACTTTTGTACTGATGTATATTTACATACACACACACATGCAAGGCGAATGCACACGTGCACACACATGACAAAACACTAGAAAAGTAACTATTTGTTAATCTGATGTCTGCAGTCCTGTGCCCCTTACACAGCAATGCCAGATGTTCATAATCAGCACTGTGTTGCCATTCCAGGATCCTGATCAAGCTCCACCTCCTGAACAGTTGTTGTTAGATCACATGGTGCGCTGGAAGCAGATCAGGAACTTGTAAGTACTGTGCAGTGTGACACTGTACCAAAAAGGATTATCATGTTTTTGCTGTGCCCTGTTACTGCCAGTTGGTCCCCATTCGCAGTGGTTCACAACGCAGGCCTTTTCCTTTCTTATAGGACTGATGGAACCTCTTGATGGAATCGGATCATGTGGCCATAAGATTGGAGGAACCTTTTAATGCGATTGGAATATGTGGCCTTAGAATTGAAGGAATGTCTCTTATGGAATTGGACTATGTTGCAATAGGAATAAAGAGTCTTTGTTGATGGCATTGGAATAGTGGCCATAGGATTAAGGAATATGCATTTATGGGATTGAAATATGTGGCTATAGGATGAATATAATGGAAACTGGAATATGTGGCTATAGGATTAAGGAATCTTAGTTAATGGAATTGGAATAGTGGCCATAGGATGGCCATCTGTGTGAATAAATTGGAATATGTGGCTGGATTAAGGAATTAGGAATTGGAATATGTGGCCATAGGATTAAAAGAATCTGTGTTACAGAGATTGGAACGTGTCTGCATAAACAGCATTAGGGAATCTATCTGTGTTACAGAGATGGGGTTGAAATATGGAATCCATTGGATTTAAAGGGATCTGTTCTGACAGGATTGGAATATGTTGACATAGGATTAAAATATTTGTGTTAATGGAATTGGATCATGTGGCCATGGGATCAAATGAATCTGTATCAATAGGACTGGGTGCAGGTGAACATTGGATTAAATGAATTTTGTATTAATGTGACTGGAGTATGTGGGCATTGGATGCGAGGAATCTATATGAAGAGGACAGGAATATGAGGCAGTTGGATCAAAGAAACCTTCATTAATAGAATCGGAACATATGTTCATATGATCAAGGGAAATTGTGTTAATGTGATTGAAGAATTTTGTGGCTGTAGGTTTAAAAGACTTTATGTGAAAGGGATTGGAATATGTGACCATAGGATGAAAAGATTCTGTATAAGTTGGATCAAAGTATGTGGCCATAGGTTTTCAAGGAACCTGTATTAATTGGGCTGGATTACATGGCCATATGATTAGCAGAACCTGTACTGACGAAATTTGAATGTACAGCTTTAGGATTGGAACCAGTATTGATGAAGTGGGACTTAAGATGATACTTTCATTGATAGTATTGAAATATACGTCCATTAAGGTTTGAACCTGTTAAAATGGAATGGAAACATGTGGCCATAGGTTTGTTATCTGTATTGATGGAATCATGAAATAAAACCATAGGTTTGGAACCTGTGTTTAACATACAGTTTTAGTGGGACATGAATGGGAAAAAAAGAAAAAAAATGTCAGAATTTGACATTATTTTTCTGTGTACCTTCACAAATCTGAAAGACACAACCAGAAAGGAGGGACTTGGTGCATTACATTTTGAAATAATCATTTTCTGTTTCAGATGGAAGGAAGCAAGTGCAGTCAATGAAATGAGGTATGCAGGGAGCATGAACTTGCTACAGGAAATGTTTGACAGAAATATGAAAGACTCCTAAACTTCCAGCTGTGTGAAGGCAATACCTCTCTAGAGATGTCCTTCAGGTCTCCTCATCCCAGAACTGCTTTGACAAAAAAAACCTGTGCCAAATGGTGTCGCAAGGCTGTCATCCTGTGTGGTTTTATCCAAATTAAGCCAGAATTCGTAAAGAAGATACTTCAGACTGTCAGAAAATACAGCACAAGACAAACATGGAGTTGGAAATATGAGGAATTGAATGTAGCCCTTTTATTTTATTTATGAGTAGTAGTCTGGAATGAAAAATGAGGACTGAGATACAGACCACACACAACAATCAGATTAATGTAATTCGAATATTTCTGAGACATAGACCACACACAACAATCAGATTAACATTAACTGAATGTATGTCACCTGTAAGAAAGGCTGTAGGTGACCTATTGTCAATGCACAATGGTTAGCTTGCAAACTTGGAGATCAAGGGTTTGTTTCTCATCAGAGACAGCCCTTTGTGGGATATTTCAGCCCTGACCACCTCTCCCTTGAGTTGAGTGAGTGTGTTATGGGCTCAGATGTGAAGATTGGCAGCGTGCAGTGTATTTTCATCTCCTTAATGGATGGATCTTGGTGTGTGTTGCTACAATTTCCTGACCAGCACTGTAAGTGTATGTATTTCTCAGGCCAGGCCAGTTAATGCCGGGATGTACTGGATATGCTGGTGCGGAGAAACAATAGTGAAGTCCATAAGGTTTAAAGTTCCCAACTAAAAACAAGTGTACAACAACTATGTGGGTAAGACAATCATCTAATAGGCAACGCCTTGAGATGCCCACCAATTCAGAAGCTGTTGGTTCAAATCCCAGCAGTAAAAAGGAAAAAAAAAAAAAAAAAAAAAAAGCTTAAGGACATGTCAGAGTCATGAGTTTGATTCTCCCCTTACCACTTAGAGTGTAAGGAGTTCAGGGCCGGAATACTTGCCTTAGAGGGGCTGCTTCTCTGAAGATACTCTCCCTAGAAGTTATTCCTACTTAAAGGAAGCATAGAACACAGCGGTGCCATTGAGTCTTTGACCAGAACAGAAGTCCACAGCATCATGTATATTGTCCTCATTGATTATTACAAAGCATACCAAAAAGTCTGGTATTCAAAACCTTCACTGCTAACTCTTTTGAATATTTCAGTTTTGACTCTCTCGCATGTTCAGGCCTCAGTGAGTTTGTGTCAGGGTCATTGTTATGGGCAAGTCAGTGTGGACTCTTTGGGGATGGATGTAATGGTGTCCTGCAGAGGGGAGATAACATGCTTACACTGGCACTATGATTCAAGCAATTATTTTGTTCATTAGCAGGCAGTGTCCTGTGTGTGTTGGATCAGGAGCAGGCATCGCTAAACACTACCAAAGTGCTCAGCAGAAATACAGTGTTTCTGTGGGTTGCCTCATGATGAGTTAATGCTAACTGCTCCCTGTGAGTTAATGCTAATTGCTCCCTGTGAGTTAATGCTAATTGCTCCCTGCGAGTTAATGCTAATTGCTCCCTGTGGACTGCAGTGCTGGGGAAGCGACAGGATCAGTGTAGGTGTGGCTGTGTATGAGGTTGCTGGAATGAGCAGTTTGGGAGTAATGCCACTGAGACAAAAAAATTGAAAGCAGTAGGGTGTTCACTAAAGATTGCAGGAACTAACAGTGAACTGCAAGCTTCTTGTTCATATCCAGAATGCAGAGGGGGAGCAATTAAAGTGCTGATCTATTTTATTTAAGTTTTTAATAGTCTATGAAATGCTGTACTACATTGTATTTTATTGCTAGATTTTCACACAGATTGAAAGAAACATTGTACATACTGGGCAACTGGCAGCTGAGTGCGTGTGTATGTGCGCGCGTCTGTGAAGAATATATTAATTTAAAGCATGCTTGTTTATTTTCCCCCTTTACAGGTGTCTGTCAGTGTGTGTGCTGACTGACAATCGGCAGTTGCTTCACTTATGAAATAAAAAGATCACTCATCACATGTATTGGTGTGTTTGCTGGCTCTTCATGCTCTCTCAGTTTTAAATGGTCTTTCCAGCAGCAATTGGTTTCACATCTTCTTTTCTTGTGTGTGATTCATGACCTGCTAAACAAGTTGTCTCTATCGCTAACTGATTTGCCCTTTGCTCACTTGTGCTACTAGTAACACAGAAATTGAAACTGGAAATGGATCCTGATTCTAACTTTCACAAGTCACAGAAATCCGTATTCCTGCCCACTGCATGTGGCCTTGATCTGACCTATCATTGACTTTGTCCCCAGACCTTTCACAGGTGATTGTCCGAAGGACGGAAGAAACTGGATTGGAGCCCTGTGAAGGGAAGGACTGTGCTGTGCAACTCCTCATGGGGGCAGTTTTTGAATTACACCATATTGTAACCTTAGCACTCAACCTCTCATATTCACCAGATCTGAAAGTCTGGATTCTTTCACACTAGCCTTTGGCTAGTACTTACAAAATTTCACTGACCAGAATGCCAGCGAAAAAAATGTTACTTAATAAAACAGTAGAAAATACTAGCCACACAGACACGTCATTTTTTTACACACAATCGTCTTCAAGAAAAAAAATGCAAACAAACAAATCAAAACGGATCCAAGGGGCTGTTTTTCCTTTTCTGTTTAGTGGCAAGTTTTAAAATAAGTTTCATGTACTTGCCTTTATTTTTACTCTCCAACTATTTTTTTGCTTGCCATGGCAAGGAAACAAAACGCTTTCTGAAGTGTTGATCTTCAGCAGTTTCTTTTTTTTTTTTTTTTTTTTTTTTTTTTAAGATCAGAGTTGATGGCAGTTTTGTTTCATTCTGACAAGTAACATATTAGGGTCAAATGAATTTCTCTCTCCTTCCTCTTCCCTGCTTCCACTCATGTGCTTCTCCTGTAGGGTACATAATTATCGAAGGGTGAGGGAAGAAGGGGTGGAGGCAAGTATGAAACATTTCCTTTAGCCCTGTTGAGCATATGTAAAGCTGACTGAAATTCAGGTGTTATTTTATAATTGATGGGCAAGAACCGCATTACTCGTACTCATGCATCACAAATATCTAGATTATGAGTGATATATAAATAACAATTTAAAGCTTGTCAAATATGTCATTAGTTTAAGCTCATAATTTATATTTTGGGCTGATCTAGAGTTCAGTAATGTAACATATCTGGGATATCTTTCCCATTAATGTAATCTGCAATTGTCAAATTTGGAATCTCTTTTTCCCAGTGTCAGGAGTGAATAGTCCATGTCTGGTTTACTTCCCTTCAAAAGTGATTGTTTTCATGGACACTGATCCAATAATGCATTTGGTCACACAGTATTATCAAATGGTGCAAATATGCAGGGCAATGAATCGTGTGTGCAGAGCATGTCATACTATTTAACATAGCTGAGCTTGGAAAATGTGAAAAAGTCTGCCAAGTGTAAATATGTATGACCAGGACGACAGGACAACATGGCGACAACAAACAGCACATGTGTATCAGCCGGGTTGAAAACCAAGATAGGTATTTATGTTGGCATTAAATAATTTTTGCCTTGGTCTTTACATCTGACCATGGCTAAAGTTTTATCCTGTAACGAATCTCGCAATGGCTAAAGTTTCTTTGTTAGAGTGGCAGGTATTTGTGCCTTCAAGGCAGAGAGTGTGCGTATATGGCAAGTTTGAAAGGTTAAGTATGTAAATGACTTAAAAGGTGTCTATTGTATGATTGGCTGCGTCTGCGAGCGATGGTATTCACAACACTGGCTCGACTCTGTAAATTCATTGTAGGATAGTAGGCCGCCTTTGTGAAGAAGAATGAGCAGCAGTGGATGTGGAAATGAACAAAAAGACCTTTCTTTGGTTTATGATCAAACCTAAGCAACAGGATTTTTTGTTCCTCTTTATTTCATCCTGCGTTATCATAATGCACTGGCAGGCCTACAATGAGAGCTCCCCCCCCCCTGTACACAGGCTGATACTCCTGTGGACACTCCCTGCATAGACAGGGAAGGATTAATCCCATCTACCCAACAAGGGAGTGGAGTTTTGTGTGTGTTTGACCATTTTTATCCTGCCATTGAGGCAGCCATACTCCAGCTTCGGGAAACAATGAGAGCTTATGCCTCTGATTAATAAATTTGGTCCTGAGTTTGTCTCCAGTTTTTGCAAAATACAATCACTTTTGGAAGGATGTCTTCGAGGCAATGAATGTTTTCTATTATAATGTACACCTAAGAATTCCGCGGAACTTCTAGCCGAGCCGATTTTTTACAATAAACGAATTCAAGTAGGGAAGAAATTTATTGTTTCCAGAGAGCTTACAAACAAAGGTATCTACAATCTTGCGCAGTTTTTTTTTGATGATAATGGGAAGATTTTGTCGCATATGCGGTTCAAAGAAAAATATAATGTAAACATTGACTTTGTTACTTTTGCTGGTTATACATCAGCAATAAACGATTGCGTGAAAAAGTATAATATTACGATCAAGGATAATAAACATCTAAACGAATCACTTTGTTTTAGGAACATATTTTGCAATTAACAAAGGCTCAAAACTGTACTATGATATAATGGTAGAAAATAATCTGAGACCAAAATGCTGTTACAAATGGGACTTAAAGCTCTCAACAATCCATGACTGGAAATCGTGCTTCCACTATATACATGAAATAAATGACGTAAAGCTTAAATGGTTTCAGTTGAAGATTGTACATCGATGCCTAGGTACGAACATTATCCTAAAGGAAATTGGAATAGTTGATCACGATACTTGTAATTTCTGTGGAATGCACAAGGATAGTATTGATCACATGTTTTGGAAATGTGACATCGTACAGGTTTTTTTGGAACAATCTCATTGATTTAATGAAAGAAAGGGTGTATAAACGCAAGAAATGTACGATTAACAGAATCATTTGTGTTGCTCGGTTATGACAGTAACATTTTTACAGACAGCATCTTTTCTTTCTTAATATTGTTTGCAAAATACTATTTGTATACTTGTAACTAATGAAACAAAAAATCCACAGATGTCTGTCTTCCTGAAAAAATTAAAATTCAGATATAAAAATCGAAGAATATAATGCCTGTTTACAATTAAACCAGAAAAAATTCTCTAACAAATGGATAACATACACACCATTATTATCTGACGACTAATCAATCAATAATATACTTTACAAAATACAGTTATACGTATAAATAAACAATATATCGGATTGTGTCAATTCATTTGATTCACCTAACAATCATTATCCTTTGCCCATCTGTTCTCTTATGATCAGCATACACTTAATTTCAGGTGATCATTTTTATTTTCTTGAAAAAATGGCTACCTTTGTTCCCGCATGTAATCAAATATTTCATATTTGTATGTTACACTACATATGGTTGATATAGGTCTTGTTTGCCCCATGTACTCTCCACTGTGTTTTACAGCTTGTTTTTGTCCAACATCCAAAACCTGATTTAAAACATGTTACTGAAAAACATTTGAGGTCACGTACAAACCCAATCCAATCTATCTCTCTCTTCCCCCTCCCATCCGTCCGTCTCTCTCTCTCTCTCTCTCTCTCTCTCTCTCTTTTTTTTTTTGCTAGCTTTATGTTGATTCACTTATTATGATTATGATTTCTTTTATGTATTTGTTATTGTCATTTTTTTTTAAAGCAATTAAAAGGTTAAAAAAAAAAAAAAAAAAAAAAACAATGAGAGCTTATGAGCTGCCATGCTCTTTTTGATTTCTTTGGTCTGGTTGGTTCTTATCAGATTACAATTTGCCTTGAGTCTTGTACTTTATTGACCCCAGGCTCTGTGTTACCACTTCTACTATTTTACATCATATAAATGTTTGTATACAAGTATCATTTTTACAGATTCCCAAGACTTCGTTTTGCAAACTGTTGTCATTCTTGTGGCAAAACTGACAGATTATTTCACTTGAAGTGAGTCATTTGAAAATTTGCATTTTGATGGAGAAATATAATGAGAACATTTGTAAATTACAGATGTCTGAAATTTATAATTGTTTTTAGTAACCTGAAAAAATGCCCAGTACAGTACTGCAGGGCATTGTTAGGGGAAAATCCCTGTGTAGAGAGCAAACTGACACTGGAGTCTACCCAAAAGTTGGCAGTTCTATAATTATGCACAGTTACAGTAATCTAGTGACAACTGTAACAATGGAGGATATTTAAATTTTGTAGTTCATAATGTTTTTTTTCTCATAAAATCAATGTTTCTTTTATTTTGGAGTTTCTGAAAAGAAATGTAAGGTACAAGCTTCTTTAGCACACATGACATTCCTGCCAACACCTATATTATATGTGGTGACAGTGAAAGTGTACGCATATGATATATGTGTTATATGTGAAGGATAGTCTATATTATATGTGGTGACAGCGAAAGTGTACACATATGATATGTGTGTTGTATGTGAAGAATAGTCTATATTATATGTGGTGACAGCGGAAGTGTACACATATATATGTGTGTTGTATGTGAAGGCTAGTATGCTACTCCGTGAGTGTTTGTTTGATTCATCCCTTCATTTCAAGTAAAATTTTCTAATGACCTAATATTTAACTTTTTTTTTTTAGTTCCGTTTTTTTTTTTCTTTCTCATACATCATGTACAGGGAACTTGGTCCTTAGTGCTCTATAAATGAATCTTTTATTTTACACATGTTCATAAATTCATGATTTTACAGGGACGGAAAAATATGGAAACTAGAAAGGTAATTTGGTGAGTGCAGATCTCCAAGGTCAAGAAAATCTTGGATCTGCCTATTGAGCCAGCTTTATGAGTGAAAACAAAAATATCGCACAATGGGAAATAATACTTTGTATGCACTGAAGGAGTTACTTCATGTGTGCTTTTCAATATGACATGTAAAATACAAAAATATTTGCATCATTCACATGACAAGCAAGTTTCAGTCTTGCATAAAATTATATCACTTGGGAGAGCTATCAGTTTATTACAGTAACTTCGTGGCAGTTAAGTTCAGTGGAAAAATTGTAAACTCAAATCATGTGAATAGATCCTGGATCCATCCCCTATCGATGCCAAATAATAGATGTACACCAAATTCAAGGGATGATCAATCACTCACTCCGAGGCGGCACAGCAAGACATCCGACGGACAGGTGGCAGGTCTCTCTTGCAGGGCATTGATGTAAGAGGTCAATCTTAGTCGGCACACTCGACCATCCAGGCACTGTGGGTGACAGCGGATCTAGCCTGTGTCACCAGGGGATGGCTCCTAGAGATGTGGGGTGGATGGCAATGGAGCACTGCCTGACTGCAATAAATGTGGCCTGGAAAATCATGTTTCCAGGTTGACATGGTGGACACCCCTCTCAGGGTTGGTTTGAAAATGTTCCCTTTCAGCTCTGAGAACAGTAGAAGCCAATCATGCAGTGCCCTAACAATGTCTGTCATGCTCCTTTGATGCAGCCACATGCAGCACCAGACCATCGCCATCCATGCATGAAGAAGGCATGAAGAAGGCCGTCTGGTAGCCCTAAAACAGGGTTTTCATTGGGGGAAGAGGCGAAGAGCATGGGTGCCCTCAGATGGCTAACCAACACCACAAAGTGGACATCAGTTCACAAGGAAAAAGAACCAAGGGCAGGAAGAAAGAAGAGGACCCAACTCCACTCCAGACGAAATCCAGAACAAGATAGGACAGCCCCTGTCCAGAACCAAGCCCAAGACTCCTGCTAATGACCAGACATCCTGCTGTCAAAACTGCAGACTTCGGTGTGAGATGCCATGTCTTTAAAGGCTTCAGGCCAAGAGCATGTTAAACTCATTTCCTCAGTACTCGGTGGATTCATCCTTTGGTTACACTCCATTGTTCCAGTGAGTTTCATCAATCTGTCCCAAAGTTTGTGCAGAATAAAAACTGTAATGATCTTGCTGAATGGTCCTGGATACACCAGTAGATCAGCATGTGCACAATGGACACGATGGACTGTTCTCCAGTCATATTCCACCAATGGATGTGGCAGTTCTTTGTGTGCTGCTGACTGATTGGCAATTAAACAGATATGGATGAAAACGTTGCCCTGTTGGTGAAGGTAACAATATCGGGGGGAAATGGTTATTTTTTTTAGAATGTAAAGTAAATAAAATGCTGGCAGTGATGCAGTTATAGGTAAAGTACAAGATGACAAGGAAAGAATTGGTATGGTGCAAACTGACTTCCAACAAGACTTCTGTTATGTGGCCACAATCAACACTGATTATTTTGGACTGCTATATAACGCATCTAATGGTATGTCAGTTCACCATATGTATTGCATTTATGTGCCTACCGCAATATTGAGTTAATTTTAAGGAAACTGAAGATGAATTTCATGAACAGACCAAGCTTGATTCTTCCATCTCCACTGTTATGTATGTACGCATCTAAAAACAATGAAGACATGAATTTGGAAAATTTGTTAGAGTATCTCAATACATCTGTCGGACAGATGGTGACCGATTTCGACGCTTTTGTATTTTTTGTTTAAAACGACCATCCACAATCATGTTAAAGGTAAACGAAACACGTCAGAATAGTCAACATGATGACTGAGGACGTCAAGGATGATGATGAACGTCAGTACACAAAAATAATCCGAAGAAAATACACATCAAGGGGAAGTTACTATGAACACCGAAGAGTTGCATGTCTAGCACGGCTTTTCCCCCTTTCACACGGCTAACTTTGCGAGTGCGAAGGAAACGCCGATTTCGAATGATGAATGCTAGCATGCATGTGAAGGCGTGTGGGTGTGTTTATAAGAAACCAGAACGAATTTTGTTCGCCCACAGACTGATCACGTGGAATCATCAACAGTTTCGACTGTGGCAATGGAACAACCTTGAACTTACACGAGGTCACACACAGTTTGTACGGGGATATCATGTAGAAGAATCAAGGAAAATGTAAACAATTGAAAGTGCTGACATGGGTCATCATGACGCTGCACATTCGCATGCAGTGTCGCAATGCACGGAGACTGGTCTGTTTACAGAATTAAAACCATCCCACGTGTTCCATTGCGAGATCGATCCTCTTATAATGCATGACTTGTATTCTGAGGGGGCACGACTGCGTTAGATTAGTTGTATGGAGCTATCTCGAGTGAAAACGTTAAAGCAGTAACGAGTGTAGGGTCAGTTGATGTATCACAAGAGCGGGAACCCCAGAACACAAATGCATTACATCAACCGCAGGGCATTGTGTCTATAGTTATAACTGCCCCACACAACGTGTTGTGATCAGTACCCAGGGTCTGCGAAAGCCTGCATGAGTAAATCACTGTCGATCAAGTGAGTGATACGAAGAGAAACAGACTGCCCTGTAAGTTGTAAATCTGCCACTTGCAGATAATCTCTCTCTCTCTCTCTCTCTCTCTCTCTCTCTCTCTCTCTCTCTCTCTCTCTCTCTGTGTTTACAGGTCTATATAAAATATTACAGTGACTAACATCATTATGTGTACATTGTGCTTCAGTAGGTATGTCTTTGTTGTCCAGTTTGTGTGAGGTAGAGAGCATAACACTTCATTCAGATAACTAAATGAAGTAAATCTACAAGGTATTAGTGATCTGACATCAGTTCTCATCATGGTCATTGAATTATGAATTATGATAGTAACTGGTCGCACATGTACTGCAGACGCACACAACTTACACTATTTATGTCTTACTGTTGACAGGCGCTTGAAATTAATGAACAAGTTCATGAACACACTGCTGTCACACAAGCATGTGCTCACGTATGCTCATCCCATATGCTAGTGTGTAATGAAAGGCACAGAGACCACAGATCCATCATACTGGCTTGTGCAGTTATGTGTTTATGCAGGCACACAACGAACACTTACACTCTCACACAGATCATGTTAACTTCTAAAGGCTGTCATTCATGGCCACCATACTTGGTTAATGACTAAGGCAGGTATCTGGTATGACTTACCACTGAGCCTCTTTCTTGAACTTGTCCCTCGCATAATTCACTATTTGTTTATTTAGCTGTTGCCCCCGACTCCAAATGACTTGAGCAGTTGTGATGTGGGAAACTCGTTAAATAGAAACATGAACCACGAGTGGACATTACATTGGGCTTTCACCATGTTGCATGTGATTAAGAACAGGCAGCTGTAGCGAAGAGCCCAGAAGTACAAGTGTCTGTCACGGCAGGCACCTCCATGACCTTCAGTCACCAGACAACATGATAGTGATGTTGTAATGTATTTATAAACCAGTCAGTGATGACCTGTCCTCCATGGTTCTAATCACCAGACTTTCCAGACTGAAATTATTGGCTTAGGTCCATATGCCAATTATTATTCAGTTTTCTGTCCAGAACTCTCATTGAAGCAGAACTTGCTGCCGCTAGGCCTGCCTATCATGGAATGTATTTGAGAAAGATTCTGCTGTAAAGTTGACTGGGAGACCAAAAATATCACTGATTCTGTGGAAAAGCTGCCATGACACGTAACACATGCACACACACAGATGTGTGTGTATGGTAAACAAACTGTATTCACACTGTTGCATGCATATGAACACACTCAACCATACAACTTACGCTACTCTGGCACATATATATACGCACATCCACATTAAATGCAGTGTAACAGCATGTGTGGCAAACAGATACCAAGATGTATTGTGTATCAGAATAACTTGGCTGTTACTCATAACTACTCATACATATGTGCAAAAGTACAAACATGCACTTGGTGACTGAAGTGAGTGCATCAACAGGTGCCAGCTTTGGAATAGATGTATTGTGAATCTCTTAAACTAAAAATATGCGCATTCATTGATGTTTTAATAAGTTAGGCTAGGTGGACTTTTCCCCATGTAGTTCTAGTAGAGAAGGATTTTGACTTTCCAAAGAACCTACATCAGTACGTATTTTGAATCAACCATTTCCAGAGTTATTCAGGACAGTGTGGATGATGATATCATCCTGCACACTCACATAGGTATATCATAGGTATATTTCTTTCTTGTTTGGTTGCTGTGTTTGTCTGCCAGCTCTCCATCTCGTAATCAGACACTGACTTGACTGTTAGGTGAAGGATTCCTGACAGCCATGACAGACACCAGCGACAGCCATCCCCGCAGACAGCCGGTGCTGTTCCTGTCGCATGGTGGGGGTCCGTCCTTCTTTATGAGCCTGCGTGACATGGATCCTGACACTGCCCGCTTCATGAAGGGCATCGACAAGGACTCACCTGCTGCACACTACCTGCGCTCTATGGTCTCGAAGGTAGGACAGTCCACTTTGTGTTATGGTCACTAAGGTGGTCGGTAGTCTAACTGTGTAGTTTGGTCACCATGGTCAGACAAGACACTAACTGTGCAGCGCAGTCACAGTAGTAGATCAGCACACTCACTTGTGCAGTATAGTCACTGAGGTAAATCAAGACCATTGCGATGTAGTTTGGTCATCAAGGTATAGGGTACAATTCTACTGTATGCTAAGGCCACAAAGGTAGGTCATGACACTGCCTTGGCAATATGGCCACTTGTGTGTGTGTGTTTGGTCATGTCTATTTCCAGTGGGGATTGGAACAGGAGCAGACACCACACTAATGAGGCCAGTCAGGTCCCCCACCACCCTCACCCATCTGATGACACTAGAACTGTCATCTCATTTCCACCCTCTCAAACATTATGCTATATGTTAACTTGTAATCAAACCAAAGCAGGCAAAGTGATCACAGGTCAAAATGTTGCAGATAATAGACAGGCTGACAGACACTGAGACAGACAGACAGACAGACAGACAGAGAGAGAGAGAGAGAGAGAAAACACCACTGCATCGGCAATATGTATTAATCTGTTTATTTATTATTTATTTCATTGAAAGAAAATTTTGTGCATAGTTCATCTGAGTGTCATCCATGAGTTGCTGGTCTCACCGTTTCCTTTCCCTGATTTTTATCGTAATTCAAGTTACAGTTATTTACTTTTTATTTACTGTACCAATATCCTCTGTGTAAGTCCAGGCAGTGATGACCTCCCTTTCCATAACTGAAAAATGTATTATCTACTCCTCTTAAAAATCATTGTCTGTCTTACTCCCATTTCTTTTCTCTCTGTTCTCCTTTTAATATTTTTTTTTTAGTTTTTCTGCCATTATCATCATTATGTGTGATAGTGTAATCAGACATTATTGTTATTCTTGCAATGCTAAAAAGTGTCATCGTTTTTTTCATCTTCTTTTAGTGGGTGCCTGTTCTGTCATTGCTATCTTCGTGACGAAGTTCACTTCCAGTTTCCTCCTCCCTCTCTCTGTTTGTGGATGATTGTTTTTCTTTTTCATTAGGCTCCCCCCCCCCCTCCCTCCCCCCCCCCCCCCCCCCCCCCCCCGGGTACTCCTTGATTTAGTTTATCCAAGACAGATTCAAAGAGAATGCTAGGCCAGAAGTGTGCCTCACTCACTGACTGATTGAAGTATTTCAGGGTCTTTTTTTTTTTTTTTTTTTTTAATCTGGCAGGAAAGGGCATCTTATTGGCTCAGTGGTAGAACACTGGCCAGCTGAATTCACAGTTGTAGTGAGGTTGAATCATGCGGGCAACCATGGATAAAACGGCTGTTTTTTACAGCCCATCGTAGCATGTCATTCTGGTTGTATCAGTGTAATGCTGGACAGATGTACTCTGTGCTGGACAGGATCCACTCCATCTGCAGTATCTGTTTTTATGACCGTACATAGAAAGTGGCATAAGAACTGTAGGGGGAAGGAGGGGTGAGGTGGGGAGCTGGGGGGCACCAACTCCCCATGAAAAGAAAATATTGGGAGGGCCAACCTTTCATCTGCCCCCACCGCCTCAAGCCCCTTCCCCCCCTCCCCCTCCCCTGCTTTTATGACCATTTTGAAGACTACAGTGATGTGTTTGTCAGTTTAGATTGGCCCGTCAGTACAAAAATGTCTTTCAATGACAGAAGAGTGATGAGTATATTATTTGCCTTTTCTTAAGTAAGAGTTTCAGGGGTTTCAGAACATCCCATTTACAGCTGAGTACTGGATAGATAACCTATTTTCTGCCAGGAGAGGCCTCCAATCCACCTTGTTGACTACAATGGAAGCCCCCCCCACCCCCCCCCCCCTTTTCCCACCCCTTTTTTTTTTTTCAATACTTTTTCAAGAGATCTCCATTATCCTCACCCCCCAAACCCAGCCCACCCCATCTCCACTGCAAAATCTTCCTCCATCCTGTTTTTTTTTTTTTTTTTTTTCTTAAAAATCTGCATCATGCATACTTGCATACCCTTGCTTCTTCTCTCCCTTCCCCTTCGCCCCCTTCTTCCTCTCCCTTTGCCCTTCTTCTTCCCTTCGCCCTTCTTCTCCCCCTCTTTCCCTCATCTGCCCTGCTTTTACAAAATCTACTGCTAGATTCCTACACTCCAACCTCAGTTTGGACACTGTCCTTCCATCCCCTACCCCCCCCCCCCCCCCCCCCCCATCCCCCAGCCTTCCTGCAATGGTACTGGATTCATCCTCCTCTGCTACATGCAGGCAGTGCACTGATCTGGCTGAACAGCAGAAGACAAATTAGCTTGTGTAGTGACATGAGAGGGCAGCCCAGCCAGACTGAACAGTTCTCTTTGGGCACCTGAACAGACTGTAGGGCCACATGCCACACCTGTAAGAGGTCAGTGACTTGCAGGAGCAAATGGGGACTCTGACAACGAGGAGCTGTTGGAATGTTTTGCAAGGTATTTATCTTCTGTCTACACAAGTACCTGTAACCTTCACTCAGGTGAGAAACGAACCCAGACAAGTGTATCCAAATGCTGTTAATGAATCCATAGTCACATAGGTCATTAAAGAAAAATGCAGATGAATGTGTCCTCTCACTACTGACAGAACATATACACCTGTAAGCACTGGCCAGTACTCAACTTGTAGGCACTAAAGCAAACAGAAAACCCAAACACCCATTGGAATGTGCTATATGAAATATAAACATGTGTTCATATGCCATTGAACTGAACTGAAAGAAGGTGGGGAAAGAAAGAAAAACAAGAAAGAAAAAAGGAAAAGAAAAGGACAGAAAGAGAAATCCTTGAGAGAAAAACCGCCAGTTAAGAGAGGCATGTGCTGTGTTTAAAGAAAAAGGATAAAACTAAAAAGAAAAGAAAGGTGTTCCATGACATGCATACAATGTAGGCAAAGAAAAAAAAAAAAAAAAACAGACAAAACCCTTTTCTTCAGTCCTCTGTATCTTCGGCAAGATCATTCAAGTGTGTGTGTTGCTGACAGGAAAACCTGTCATCTCACCGTGCCGTCCTGGTGGTGAGTGCTCACTGGGAGGAGCCGACAGTCACCGTCCAGGCGACCCCCAGACCAGACCTCTACTACGACTACTATGGCTTTCCATCCAGCACCTACCAGCTGCACTGGCCAGCTAAAGGAGACCCCCATTTGGCCCAGCGGACCCCAAGCGTTGCTGAACTCGCGAGGCATCAAGTGTCGAAGTGACAGCCAGAGGGGTTATGATCATGGGGTGTTTGTGCCGCTCTTGTTGGCCTTCCCTGAGCCCAATGTGCCTGGTAGGTGTGTGTGTGTGTGTGTGTGTGTGTGTGTGTGTGTGGTGTGTGTGTGTGTGTGTGTGTGTGTTTGAGAGAGAGAGAGACAGACAGACAGACAGAGCATGTTAGGATAAGGAAAGGTGGGAAAATTATCACTCCCACAGGTGTGCACACATGCCAGATAACATGGAGCAATGAATTACAAGACAAAATGTGATGCGTTTCAACCTTTCAGGTCATCTTCAGGCAAAATAAACAAAACTTAGGACAAAAAAAAAAAAAAAAAAAGAAGAACAAGCACCTAGGATTGATGACGTAAAACGGAATATAAAACAACGAAGGGTAGCCGTCAGTACGAATCAAAGTTAGTAGCAAAGTACAATTTAGCTTACTGACTAAGCCTAGTGGTCTGCTTTTTGTCCTACAAATCAAAGTTAGTAGCAAAGTGCAACTCAGTTTATTGACTAAGCTCAGTGGTCCGGCTTTTCGTCCTGCCGTGACAGCCTGTCAGCCTGTGTCGCAGTGTTCCAGGTGTCCCTGGATTCCAGCCTGTCCCCAGAGAAACACCTGGCCCTGGGGGAGGCTCTGGCACCACTCAGGGAGGAGGGGGTGCTCATTGTGGCCAGTGGCTTCACCACCCACAGGGGAGGGGGGGCCGGCTCCCCCTGGCTACAGCAGGAAATTCCAGGTGATTAGAAGATCACTATTGCAGCACTGGAGCTGTAGCAACAAGACATGCTGCGTGCAAGCACCTACAGTAACACACACACACACAAACACACACACACACAAACACATGTACACACACACACACATACACATGTACGTGAGAGCACACATGCATGTAGGTATGCATGCATGCATACTAGCACATACAGAAACAGTCACCACACACACACACACACACACACTCACACACACACACACACACACACACACACACACACACACACATGCTCTCTCTCTCTGTCTCTCTCCTTCTGTGTCACCAGTGGGTTTACGTCATTGCAGTTAAGAGTACAGCATTTCTAACCTAGAACTTTTCATCGGTGGTTTCAGACGATTGTGTCAAAGGTCACTTGTCCTACAAACAATACCATGAATCAGTCTATCTCAACTCTGCAGTGTTTATTTCCCCACTTTCTCCACTGCGCTTTGTTGCTTTAAACATGCGTGTGTGTGTATGTCCACAGGAGTATATGTAAATGTGTTGGTGGGATGGATGAGCAGGTGGTGAGGAGAAGGGGGTGGGGGTCGGGTGGGGGGGGATTGGGGGTTGGGGGAGACCAGGAGAATGTATGTATGTTTTTGTGCATATGCTCATGATAGTCCTTTCTCTAGGTCAGTTGTAGGATGATGCTTCTTCTCCAGTCAAATTCATGGACAGAACAGCAAAGTGTAGAACATGTCTGGAGACTCTGCTTTGTGACACAGCCTCTGTGAATCAAACTGTAAAGAACTGATGTATTTCAAGCACATTTGCCATTGTGGTGTGTATTTCTGAAATGCAAGTCAAAACAAGCAAATAGTCTATCTTGTGTGTGTTCTTTTCCTGTCTTTTTTTTCTTTTCTAAATTTTCTTGGAGGTGTGGGGTTCTTTCTTTTTATGTACAGTTTTTTTTTTTTTTTTTTTTGCCTTTGCTGCCCATTCTTCTTTATTGGTTCAAGAAAGTCTTTTGCATTTTTTTTTTCTCTGGTCACAAGTAGTATCATACTAGCTTTTATATTGTATGTATTTGTTTGACTATATTCAAGGTCAAAAAGGCTGTGCCAGTCTTGAAGAAATGTTGATTAGTCTTTGTTAATTTCTCCTATTGTTGTTGATGTGTCATGTACAGATTATATGGGCAAGCTTGGAACCTCATTTTTCTTGGGATGTCTCCTTGTTTGTTCTGTGTGCTCAGTGCTGTCATTCCTGCTAGGCAATTTGGTGTTGTAAGCAACAGTTGTTTGGAGTTATGGGCCTGTAATTTTTTTTAATATGGGAGCATCATAGCTACTAGGTACCAAGGTGTACACACTGTGGACACTAGCTGTCAATTTTGCTGTATCTATTGATCCAATTGCTTTTTAAAAAATGTATTTTTGATTGCATTTGATTTTTTACATAATTTTTAAAAATAATTTCTGGTAAGCAGGGGATGACAATTCAAGGGGAATGGGTGATGCCCCCTGTGTGGCCAGCTTGATCAGACTTCAGTTTATCAATGGTTTAGCTGACATGATATTTAACGGATGTTAATATGTAAAGACAGTTATTGTCTGTTTTTTTTCTTTCCCAATGCAGTGACGGCCCTTGAAAAGGCCCTGCGTGGTCAGTGGGACTATAGTAATGGAACTTGAACTTCAAATGGTTGACAAAGCCCTTTGAATACGCACCAAAACACTTGTTGTTAATGCGGGTGAGGGATTACTGGTGGTGGTGTAAAAGATGTATGACATGATTATTTTGAATAAACATTTTTCTTCACTTTTTCGCTCTCTCCCCTCTCTCTCTGTCTGTCAGTCTCTCTGTCTTTGTCTCTCTCTCTCATTTGCTTCCTTCAAACTGCACTGGAGCTTACAAACCTCCACATAAAAACATGGGAATCATCAAGATAGGGATGAAAGAAGAAGGGTTTTTAGGTAGATGTTGAAGCTCCTCACCACAAATTAACCAGTAACACTGATCATTCCATGTGGTGGTCGATAATTTTTCATCCAAATGCAGTGTTTTTGTTTAATGAATTATGATGAAATGTTCTGCTTGAACGGTGAACACCGCCTGTGTTTCAGAGCTGGTTGCATGACTTACTGCAAAACCAGCAGCTCACACAGCTGGACAAAGAAGACAAACCCTGGCTTCATGTCATCTTGACCAATGGGTCAAGGATGCTCATCCTCGAATAGAACACTTTCTACCTTTCCTGGTTGCCATGGCAGCTGCGGGATATTCTTCCGGCAGAGTGATTTTCTCTGAATTTGTGATGGGCAATGAAGCATTGCTGGAACACTACAAGTTTGACAACTGAGGGGGGGGGGGGGGGGGGGGTTGAACAGAGATTGTGCAAGTGGGACTGCTAGCCATAGGTAGTTCAAAAGTACGATTTGAGCATAATACAGTTTCAACCCAAAGACAAAGGTAGACAGATCTCTATTATGGCAAACAGGTGTAACCCTCATAGAGAGAGTGATAGGAAAGACCAATATGCAATCAGTCTACTACTATACTGATACCACATTAGTGACAACATGCAATAAGAGTACTGGTTTTCATCAGTGTTTGTATATGTCAGGACAATGTGTGGTGTTGGAACTGACGGCATGCAAAACAGGCGAAAATTGTGCGGCTGATGCGTGAAGCTATGCCTCCATAGACAGGGCAGTATCAGAGAAAGTGGAGAAAGTGCCATGATCTCTAGCGGTATGACATAGCAAGTCTAGGTGACTGTCGGAATGTGCAATGGTGACTTACTGGTTATGTCTGGCCTTGGCGATAGGCAGAAGCTTTGGAAGTGAGAGGACCCTGGGTATTCAGTTCAAATCTGAGGCTTTTCTACCCTTTCCTGCTACATGCTAAGAATTGGCCTGAGTACTGGTCTTTTTGATGAAATGTCAAATGTAAGTCCTGTGTGCAGAGGTGTAGAAAGAGCTCAAGTCAACAAGGAAGTCGTTCCTGACAAATATGTTGAAAAATCCACTTTGTTAGGTCACAAATATTCACAGCCATTAAACAAAAAAAAGAGAAAAAAAAGTATGGGTGGTGCCTTAGTATGATGACATGCTGTTCCCAGGGCAGGAAGTTTAAACACAATAATCTGTCGTGAGGTCATAGTCCTTCCATACAACGCAATATAGAACAGTTTTGCTGTTATTCTGATTCTTGCCTCCTGCGTATTGAACACAAAGACCAATGGTGAATGGTCTTTTCCTTTCAAGCTCGGTGGGACAAGCAGCCTGTCTCTCAGACAGTCATATCTTCTCTAAACTGACGATGTTTAGAAATCTGCAAGGGAGGTAATCTTGTGTAAGAGCGCACATTATGTGAGAGTGACTGCACTTCTCATGGGACATATGCTGCTGATGAGCAAGCCCAAAACAATTTTGCCCTTTTAGTCAGCTTAAAATCAGAGAGAGAAAATGCCAAAGCATGGCTGCAAAACTCTGTGTTTGTACTGCAAACAGTCGATATCCGGATCATTATCCTGGCATGCTTCATTATCTATTTGTTTAACTAAGAACAGATTACTCTGTTTGCAATGGAAATACAGGTGTCATCTTCCCCCTACTTTTTTTCTGGAAGAGGACTATTCAAGACAGGTTTTCAAACATATATTTCTTCCATAATGAGTAGAATATAGAATTCTCGCATGAAAATTGTATGTGTAGAGAATGTACATACAGGACTAAGACTGTATGTGTATGTCACTGTACATGTGAAGTATGTGCTAATGAGTATAGTATGTGAGTAAGTCATAAATTGATTACGTAAAGTGCCATAAAGTTATTATGTAAAGTGCCGTGAGTAGGTGTTTGGGACACTCGCTAAACTAATGTTCAATGTTAAATCAACACAATATGGTACACAATCGAACAAGGATAGTAATAGCAGAATGAGCAGAATTGTATTACTGAATTGACTGTGATGCTTAATGGACACATCTGGAGGTACAGGGAATAATTGTTTTGAATAGTTTCAGCTGATTGGAGAAAAAAAAGTGAACTCAATTCACTCCCGGCCCATTCCAGAAAGAAGTGGACTGCTATCATTGGATGTTTATAATTATTGACACCTACTCATTGTTCCTTTTTTTGTTTGTTTTTTCATATTCTGGATCACTGTCAATAATTTGTTCTTCTTATTAGAAATGTTTTCTTTTTGTCATTTAAAGAGATACATTCTGAATTTATACAAAATTATTCATTTTATGTCTAATAAAAATAGCTTTGTTTAAATTTTTTTTTGAAACTTTGAATGATCGATTGAAATTTTGTGAAAGAATGATGAAATTAATTAATTTTGTTATATCAATTGAAAGAATTACCTAGGACCCCCAAAAAACCTGTCATCTAGAGCACAAGAAGCAATGGAGACATCTGTTCACTGTGTTTCTTTGTACTGAAGTACATGTAATGCATACTTTAAGATCCAAGATCACAGTTTGCCAGCCATTGAAGTGTAAATTATTATAGCCCAACCAAGCACACAGAGCCTTTTCAGTGCTGTCAAACTCACACAAGGGGAAAAGGAGTCACACCACAAAACTAGTCAAACCATCAAAATAAATAAATAAATGAATAAATACACATAAATAAAACAACATGACACAAAACAAAAAAACAAAACAAAAAAAATGTCCTGGAAAAGAAACAACACAAATGCAGCTATGACTGTGACATGGTGGCTGAATTCTGCTGAGAAATTAAGCCAGGTTGTGAGCTCCAAGTGTTTCCCATAGTTTTACACTTCCAGGTTTCAAAAAAAAGAAAAAAAAAAAAAGAAATGAATGATTGTAAAGAAACAATGATAATAATTATGACACTCTGGAACTCACTCTCTTTTAAGTAACATCATGCTTATTCTTTCCTGATTTGCAAGTTGGGATGGAACTTTTCAGATCAAAGACATGTGGAAAATTGCACCAGAAAAGTAAATTGAACTACTGTCTGTTGTATTTCTTTGCAAGTGTACGAATAAGCTGTACACGGACATGTATTATGTTGTGCACGAGTATGTGTATATGAGTGTGTGCATATGTATGCATCACAAGTGTGTGTGTGTGCGTGTGTGCATGTGTGTGTGTGTGTGTGTGTGTGTGTGTGTGTTTAAATTGTTGTTAAACATCCTGAATCATATAGGTTAGGATGGGCACTGTAGTCTTGATTATAATAATGATAATGATACGATAATAGCAATCATAATAATAATAAGAAATTTGAGCAGCGCTTCCTAACCCATGAAACACTTTTGCAGTATAACCGGAGTACAATGGAATGCAATCTCATGCATAATCACTGACTTACATGCATCTGCCAGTCTTCTCTTTCCTTTTCTCTCCCCCTTCCTTCCCTCCTTCACACCCGCCACCATGTTTGTGACCTCTGGTCCTTATCCTCCTTGGGCCTGCCGCCTCTATCCGCCTCCACTTCCTCCCCTCAACACACACAGACACACACACACACAGACACACACACACACACACACACACACATATATGTGAATGGGTTTTGCACGCAGCAGCCGCATGATTGACAAAAGCAGTTTTGAAAAACAAAAGGGCAGAAGCCATAAACTGGAGTGTGTTATTTGAAAAACTACTTGAAAATATCTGTTGTAAAGGATGAGTGTAATGGATTGTAATGGACATGCAACGGTAAGGGGTTCCATGCTCAAGCAGTAGAAGACATGCCTTATCACAGTGTTTCTCTGTACTGAATTTTGGTATGTGATAAATCCAGTCATCAGAAGAAGAGCGGAGAGAATTTGAGGGGTGATGGGAAGTAAATGTTTGAAAGCTTACAGAGATGAAGTTCCAAAAACGATTTGAAAGCAGAGCCAACAGAAAGCGTTTTGTCTCATATAATGTTCAACGGGTGTACACTGTTGATTTACTGATGTGCTGCAAAGATGAGCTCAGGTGCAGTGTGGTCTTGCTTTAGCGCTCTTGAGTAGGTTTTGGACAACAAGCAGCAAGAAATGAAGAAAAGACCAGCCACGGTGGTTAGCGTTGTGGTCTCCTGGTTGGGATGTCGTGGATTCGATTCCTATCAAAGCCATGTGGGATTTTTCTGCCCTGACTGGCTCCTACCCAGAACTGAGTTTGCTATGGGCTCAATAGGGAAGATTGGGACCTCAAAGTTAAGTTTCATCCACTTAATGGATGCGTCACCAAGAATGTTGCTCAAATTTCTTACCAACACTGCAGGTGGCTGTATTTCTCGGGTGCGGTGTGAGGCCGGAAAGTAAGCGTAGAGTATAGCCCTGTCATGCTGTCCCAGACTAGGGTGGAAATCCATAACATCATCTTCATCATTCTCATTCCCATAGACCAACGTTAAAAAAAAAAAGTGTCAGATTCTGTGGCCCTTCATGCACTGCTGTCATGGTGATCACAGTTTCAATGTCCTCTCCACGTCTATGGCCTTGGTTTGGTTCCGTTGGGGTCACCGGTATCGGCTAGTTCATGGGAGCTGTTGATGGATGTTGTTGTCCTACCCTGGCGAAAGACTCCAGGGATCATCAAAACAGCCGAAGTATTTGAACACTATGGTACAAATACATCAGCTGGGGATGAGAACATTACGTGTGTGACCGTTTTTGATTACCCTGCCACACGGGCAGCCACACTCCGACTTCGGGGGAACCAATGGATGAATGTGGTGGCACCCTCCACAGGGAGAGCTCACTCATATTGGCTCTGCAACTAAGCAGTTATTGTCAGTAGGGGGCTTAGTAGTGTGTCCTGCGTATGTTGGATCAGAACAGACACCAATGAAAACCACCGAAATGACTCGTGGCAGTGCAGTGTCTCCTCTGGTGGGTTGCCTCTTGACGACTTGACATTGACTGCTTCCTGTGGATTGCTGGGGCTGGGGCTGCGGCAGATCCGGCTGTGGCTGTGGATGGGGTGGCAGGGAAGGGGGAGGGGAGATTAGAATGAGCGTGAGGATACAATGCCACTGAGGTGGCACAGAAGATGGGACAGTGAACAACAACAAGAGAAAGAAAGAAATGAAGAACAGTGTTCCAATCTAGAGGGAACGCATGCACAGAGTAATGTCTTTGAATCACCTAGTATGACTGAGGTATAGGAGAATGAAGCTAATAATACCTCTGTCAAATTTGTGCAGTCTGGCATGTTTTAATGATGTTTCACTGAGAGTTGCTGATCTAAAGCAGGGGACAAGGTCATGCTCATAATAAGAGATTGAATTGTATGTTTGATTTCTTTTCAAAAGGAAAGGGTGGAAGGGAGGGGGAGGGGGGTGGTCAAAGAAAAAGAGTCTACATACAAAGGGAAGAAGAATTGTAGGGTGCTTATGTCACATGACTCAGTTTCAAATGGTTGTCTGGCATCCAGGTTTTAACTTCAGAGACAATAATCCTGAAGAGACTAAACAGGATGCCCGTAGTCTGAAGGAGTGTCAAAATGGTTTTTAGGGTTGTAGGGGGGCATACTGATGTCCGCATACAGTTCAATGGAGATAGTATGCAGTAATGAGAGTGTGTCCCAGGAGCTGTAGAACTATACATATTCTGTTTTAATTCTTCTGAAAGAGAAATGAAACCAGTTAAGAGCAGTGTTTGGGATTCCCAAGTCATGTTCTGATCATGAAAGAAGTGTTGTGTGGTCTTTTGCGTCAAACATAGCCAGAGGTTCAAGTTGAGAGTGGGAATTTAGCCTTGACTGAGAGAGATGAGATGATTTTTCTGAAGCATTCAAATGAAAAACAGTTACCATGCCACTGATGTCCAGTCAGTTAGACTTACTGGTGAAGTTTGGTGCCTGTGGATTCAAACTAGTCCAAAAGTGGAGAACAGTTATTGTCGATATAGGCAGACTAACATCCTGCAGTACGTTCTGGTTCAGGACAGGCACAACTGAATAGCACTGAAGAGACCTGGCAGAAGTGCTCTGGTGGTTTGCCCAATGACAGCTTACATTGACTGCTCCCTGTGGATTACCAGTGCTGGGGCTGTGGGCAGGAAGGGCCAGGCTGTGGCTGTGGACTAGGGCGAGTGGGCGTCGGTGCAATGCGACTAAGGTGGCTCACAAGATGGGACAGCATGAAAAATCCTATAAAAGGTATGAGCAGTGTGCAGGACACCCATATCGATCAGATTCACTGTGTTTCCTATATTACTATGCATGGGTACATGCACACCCAGATGGTTTTAAAAAAAAAAAAATCGCCTCCTACAGAAAAGGTTAACTAAAAATGGCACTCTGGCTCTGGGAAGCACAGATTTCACTCAAACAAAGTTCGGTAACGGATCCTGGAATCATTCTTAGACGGATCCACATTATAATTCAATGGATTCTGCCCTGGGCACGTTCCGTCTTTCCACAATGTTTCGTCAAAGTTGATTCAGTTATAGTTGGTAAGTTTCATGACTGCTATCAACGAAAGAAATTCTCTCTGTCCGTCTGTCTCTCTTCTTCTCTCTGTTTCTTCTAACGCACACAAACTGATGTACGTGCGTGTGCGGCACACATGCACACACACACATGGAAACAACATACACACACATACTCTCTCTCTCTCTCTCTCACGCACTCAGAACAAAATGGTTAATATTTAATTAGAGGTCGACTCTTCATCACGACAGAAAAAAGATCAAGAACTCCTATATTCACGTGCGCGCGCGCACACACACACACACACACTCAGGTGCGAGTGCGCGTGCTCATATACATATTCACACACAGAGTAAATCAAGAATAATGATGATATGATGATTACCATTATCATTTACAGAAAGGGTCTTCATCATAATCAAAATGATCAGTATAAAAGGATTAAAATAACATACACGTAATACGAATGTGAAGAACAACAAGGGGGGACTACGCTGACATAAATAACGTCCCCCATCCTTCCTTCCGCTTGCCCCTCTTCCCCATTCGTTCATGCGCATGTATGCTGGAAATGCAATTAAAAAAAAGAAAAAAAAAAAAAAAGGGGGGGGGGGTGGTGTGCTTGGGGTGTGTGTGTGTGTGGGGGGGGGGGGGGGGGGGGGGGGGGGGGGTAGGGGGGCGCTGGGAAAAAAATCCAAGGGCCCTAAGTCATGTTCATCTGACGCCTATGCCGCTATCTAACCGTCTTTACCAGCCCCAGGAACCACGTAATAGTTTGGGAATGGGGTCAGCGCAACGTGCTTCGGTAAGCCTCGTCAGGTATCCAATGTCCCTGTGAAGAATGAAACACGTCTCAGCAGTCACGGACTGCCGAAAGACTCAGGCTTTCCGCAGGACTTCTGCGCCTGGCAACAAGAATCCCTTCCTACCCCCCCCCCCCCCCCCCCAATTCCTTTTCCCCTCTACATCCCCTCCCTTTCCAATTCCTTATATCTGGTCCCCATGACAACGCCCCTAGGGGCCCAAAGTCTATCAGGGGGTAGGGTTTGAAAGGAGTCACGTGGTGTGTGATTGATAGGATGTGGGCGTGGCTACCCAGGTTTCAGACGGGAGAGTGCGAAACGTAAACAGTGTACAGCGAGAAGTTGTTGACCCTTTGACAGATAAGAGCCGTGCGATGCCTGGGAGGGGGCCTGAGGGGGGGGGGGGTGGGGTGGGGTCAGCATATGTTTTCTTTCTACCCACCAGTCTAGCTACAATTCCGTTTCAACAGTGTACAGAAAATTGTCAAAATGAGAAGCAAACCCTGACAGCTGGGACGTCTTGGAAACAAATACACAGAATCGTAAACAGCCCAGATCCAACGCTTTGGAACAAAGCTGGAGAGATGGGGGTGTATGGGTTGGGATGGGGTGGGTGGATATAGAGGGCAGAAAGGGGTTGCTGACATTGGCAGGACACGATGTTTGAATCGAATCGAAAAGAACATCCGAACTCTCTCTCTCTCTCTCTGGGTTGCTGACATTGGCAGTACACGGTATTTGAACCAAAAAAACAACTCTCTCTCTCTCTCTCTCTCTCTCTCTCTCTCTCTCTCTCTCTCTCTCTCTCTCACACACACACACACACACGCACGCACGTACGCACACACACAACAGCCAAGCGTCCAGCCCAGAATGAATCACAGTTCGTATCCATCATCAAACGTCATTGCTACACTCAACAACAGCAGTGATTGATATACACGAACGCTAAGTAGTAGCAGTAGTGCTGGCAAGGACTTTTCCAGCCTTTTTGATGCTGGCCTAATGAAACCAAGTAGTCAGCAGGTCAGAAAGTCTTATCACGTGATGTCAACAAAGGATCAGAGGAATGAAAGGGGTGAAAGAGTTGGGTGAGGGTGGGGACGAGGCACTCCATGTGTCTGGAATTTTCACAGGAAGGGGACTGAAACTAGATACGTGAACAGCTGGAATCGCATTCTGACACACACACACACACACACACACACACACACACGCGCGCGTGCGCACGCACATTCAACTTCACACACATACAAGAAAGAGATTTTGCTGCACATGCACAGACGCATGTGCGTGCGAACAGTTTCTCCAAGTGGAGCTGAAACTTAGACCTACATGAATCGCATACATATAGGCAAACGCATACACAAGTTCAGCTTCACGCTCATTACTGACAGACCTAACAACTCGCTACAAACGCACGCAGATGCGCGCACTCGTGCACACACACACACACACACACACACACACACACACACCCGCACGCACGCATGCACACGCGCGCGCGCGCGCGCACACACACACACAGAGACACAGAGAGAGAGAGAGAGAGAGAGAGAGAGAGAGAGAGTATACGATCACATTCCTACAAAACGTACGTCACTGGCTCATAGTTTTGTTCAGCTGGGTCCTGCGAAACAAGCAAAACAAACGTTACAGGAAACTGCTGCTTGCCACGCATGAGAGAGAGAGAGAGAGAGAGAGAGAGAGAGAGAGAGAGATCAACTGCAACTGCACAGTTCATATGGAGCTGATGTTTGAGGCAGAAAGGTCAAAGGGAAAAGGCCAGAACCCTCGTCAAGAGAATTCCATGCTTCTACGTGACGTCACAAGATGCCAGAGATGTATACGGGAAAGGAGGGAGTGGGAG
>JADBJO010000188.1:372500-375000 GCA_016801955.1 Conus betulinus | reverse complement strand
GAGACGGACAGACAGAGACCGAGACAGAGAGAAGCAGAGAGATAAGATACTGCTAGATAAATCTTTCCCAAGGAAAGTGCGGAAGATCATTTTATTTGCTGTAGATGATTGCAAACTTGACAATTAAGAATAGAAGTTTACTCCATCTAGGCGACTATGAAGGCTGGTTTCGCTGTATCGTTATAGTTTGCTTGATGTCCACATTAATATAGCCCTTTACGGTCGGTTGGATTATAAGCAACAGTCTGTCTGTCTGTCTGTCTCTGTCTGTCTGTCTGTCTGTCCTTCTCTCTGTCTGTCTGTCTGTCTGTCTGTCTGTCTGTCTGTCTGTCTCTCTCTCTCTCTCTCTCTCTCTCTCTCTCTCTCTCTGTCTCTCTCTCTGTACCTCTGTCTCATATTAACACCTTTCTCGTTTGATCTATTCGAACTGTACCAACATGAGTTCACGTTGGCGAGCTTATTGACAGGAGAAGTTCTTGCTTTATTGGCAGTCGCAGTGTGAGTTGGTTTCTAAGTGATGTGACTGCAGCCGAATATTGAAACAAATGAGCAAAAAAGAGTTACTGGATCATCAAATAAAGAAGCAAACAAATCACAAAACAGACACAACGAGTGTCGACTTGTTGGTCGTCTTCAGGCAGCACAATTTACAAATAACTTTCAAAGCAATGAAAACAAAGGATGATCAAATGGTCTGTTATCTGGTAAGATCTGGGTGCTAAATTTGGTCAAAGGTGAAAAAACTAAACATACGGAAGGGAACTGGGCGAAAAGGAAATCACTGGGCCGCCAAACAAAGGAACAAACAAATGACAAAACAGACATAACGCGTTTGGACCTGTTGGTCTGCTTTGGGCAGGGACAAATAAAATTTTTAAGAAGTAAAATACGAAAAACAAGGACGAACAAATAGCCCCTTATCTCTTTGATCTAGGTGCAAAATCTGGCCTTGGGTGAAATATTGAAACTACGGAATGGTACTGAATTCCACTTCGTTTAATTTTTCGCCAAATTTTTATGTCTCGCCTTACGAAGACTTAGAGGCCAAAACGCGTTGTGTTTGTTTGCTCATTCGTTTTTTTTCCTTTCTTCGGCGGCCCAGTAATTCTAGTTTTGCTCTTATAATTCAAAGTATGCGCTTATCGAACAGGAATACGCGCAGTTCCTGTCATTAAAAATCGAACTTATGGGTCAGGCACACTGTGTGCACGCTTATTCTCATTGGTTTCAGTTTCATCCAGGAGGCGTCACTGCGTGCGGACTAGTCCATATACGCTACACACCACATCTACTAAGTTTTGAGACCACACTGCGTATGATTTGAAGCTAATGGACAAATGAATTAATAACTGAGATGCGAGAATTTAAGAAGAGGGTCTCGTGGCTACGACTTAACAGATGTCTGACCTACGCCCAATGGACAGACTGAGAAGCGAACAAACGAGAGCGGTCAGCTGATTCAATGTTCAGGGGAAGGGGAAATCACCTCAATATTAAGGAACGACCACTTTCTACCACAGATGGACTCACAGGGTGCACACCAAAAATTAACGCCTCAAGGCCTTGCTTAAGGAATCGAATATTTATAGACTGGCGCTGTCAGACTGTTTTGGGAATTTGTATTGTGTCTGAAAATCCCCTTCCTTTTCTTTCGAATGGCCATCAAAGTACAAGCCAGGTGGTTCCAAGGAGACAGATTGAATTATAATCAAAGGAATGGGACTATTTCGGGAGTAAAAACCCTGGCGCAAAGATAGGGTCACAGGTGAGTGCAAAGGCCTGAAATGCTTTGTCAGTTAAGGGGAAGGTTAGTTTTTTGAAGATTGTTTGTGATTCCATGGGTGAAAATCCACCCAAAACAAAGGGACATAATTAATGGGGAGTTTTTTTTTTAAAGTCAATTATCAGTTTAACATCAAATGCTGGCTCAAATTGACGGTAGGCCTCAAAACGCTTACATGAATTATACAGCATTCAGTCCAAATCCGATTGCGGCGTGTGACCAGTGGTCAGCGGGTCCACTTTTCAGGGGAAACAACCCCAACATCAGGGAACGACCACTTCCTATAAACACAGACCAACCTAGGCAGTTGTGTGGAAGCTGCGAATGTCGGCAATAATCTCCGCCCTTTCTGTCTTTCAACTGTTTCGGTGGTCCATCCATCTACTGGGCGATCAGGGGTCTCTCGGGGGCTTTACAAGCAGATGGTCCTGTATAAACAAATAATAAAACAAAGATAGAAGGCCTTGAGGAAAGGGGCAGGGGGAAGGAGAGCAGGAAGATGGGGCCGGGGGGGGGATGGGGGGGGGGGGGGGGGGGGGGGGGGCTGATGCCATTGCCATTGGATCGGAGGGACTTTGGAGGGGTGGGGTATGTGGATGAGTCAGGGTTTTTATGATACAAACCTCGCGTGTCAACGACTTCAGCGGAAAACTGGAATGACACTGAACGATGGAAGAATGCATGTGTGAGTGCGACCAGCTGAGAGAGAGAGAGAGA
>JADBJO010000188.1:365000-367500 GCA_016801955.1 Conus betulinus | reverse complement strand
GTAATGAAATGAATAAATGCTCCCATTACTTCGCATCATTCATCAGTGTTTAAACCCTAAGAAAACAAGAGCATAGTTCCTAAACGGACTCAAACATGTCTCCCTCCCTCCCCCCCCCTCCCCCCTCCTGTATTTTTGTTTTCAGAACCCCTTTCAGAGCCCCAGTTCGCAGCCGCTGAGTACGTCTCCTTTCGGGAGCATGGTGGACCTGGCGGACACGCTGAACGAGCTGTCTCTGGACCGCAAGCCTTGCAAGCGTCCGCCCAGCTCCTACCTGTGCCACCTGTGCTTCAACAAAGGACACTACATCAAAGACTGCCCGCAGGTGGGTCGCCCTAGCTTTGTCTTTTTTTTTTTTGGACCCAGGTCTGTTTGTCTGTCTGTCTGTCTGTCTGTCTGTGTGCTTGCCTGTTTGTCTGTCTGTCTGTCTGTCTATGTCTGCCTGCCTGCCTGTCTGTCTGTCTGTCTGTCTACCTGTCTGTCTGTCCGTCTGTCTGTCTGATCTACCTGTCTGTCTGTCCGTCTGCCTGTCTGGTCTACCTGTCTGTCTCTCACGTGCGCGCACACATCTGCAGACATATGCGCAGATGGTACCGATGACCTGACAGGCAGCGAACAAGAACTAGCCAAACTTGCTGAATGACTGAATGGAACATCAACAAGATGTCCCTCCAGGGCACTCACTGTTAAAGGAGGAAGGAGACGGAGGGGGGAAGACAGGTGAAAAAAAGATGGATAAGCAGCATTGCAGAGTGGACAGGGAAAACACTTGCTGGGACGCAGGCCGTGGCCCACAGCCGACAGAACTGGAGGAACCTGGTGAAGTGTTCTTCAATGTGATGTCCCAGCGACTCCCCACAGAGAAGAAGAAGAATGCGCCCCTACCTTCTGCTGTCTACTTAAGCCCTCTGCTTTGGGCCTGAAGAATATCCTATGTGTCGCTTCGACTTTTAGTTCCCACCTCAGGTATTTCGAGATCAGGCTTGCTTGCTTTCTCTTATCTCTCTCTCTCTCTCTCTCTCTCTCTCCCTCTCTCTCCTCTCTCTCCCCCGCCCCCCCCCCCCCCCCCCCCCCCCCCCCCCCCCCCCCCCGTTATTTCAGTTTAACGCTTGTTTGAAGATGTTTTATACGGATTACCTGAGAGGATCCAGTCCACTTCCGGCTTCTTCTCTTGGCCGCTGGTCACTGCTGCGAGAGCTTATTAAACTTATTATCTTCGAAGGGGATGATTAGCTGTTTTCGTGATGAAAACATTCATTATCATCAAGAGTACGGTGGCCTTGACTGCTTCCACATGAAAACATTATATGCATACTGCTTTCACATGATAACATTATATGTATACTGCTTCCACATAAAAACATATGCATACTGCTTCCACATGAAAACATTATATGTATACTGCTTCCACATGAAAACATTATATGTATACTGCTTCCACGTGAAAACATTATATACATATGTATATGAAAATAAATGTACATATGTATGTAATATATATATATATATATATATATATATATATATATATATATATATATGTACATTTGTGTGTGTGTGTGTGTGTGTGTGTGTGTGTGTGTGTGTGAAATATAAATAATTATAGGGCCTAATATTTACATGTGGAAGCAGTACACACACACACACACACACACACACACACACACACACACACACACACACACACACACACACACGCACGCACACACACACACACAACACATACATACCTACCTACCTACCTACCTACATACATACATACATATATATGATCCAAGGAAAGGTTGTTCTGCACAATTCTTAGCCGCTGACAATGCTTGGGTTATTGAACAGCAGAGCTGACCACTCAGACTGTTCCGTATCTTTTGATCTCCCTTGCATCCTTTTTTAAATGGATCCTCAAGCATAGGCTCAAAGATTGTCCCTTACATTTTATACTGTTTTTGTAATGTTTTAGTTTTCAACAACTTTTTTTCCTCTCTAAACTTTCGTTTTGTTTAATTCTACTACTTTTCGCTGACTGCTTTGGGGGTGCTGTTGCATTCTTTTTCGAACCCTTGGCGGTTGGAACACCACAGAATTATGGACTGTGGTGTGTCTCTGTATCTGACGCCAAGAGCACAGACGCAATTAGCCGTGTCTCCCTGATGAGTCCGATCCAACGGACGAAAGGCCTCGGAGCAGGCGACACATATAGATCTGTCTTCGAGAGGGATTGCGATCGGAGCAGGCGACCCATGTAGATCTGTCTTTGAGAGGGATTGCGATAGTTTCCTCATGCAGCTAGTGAAGGGGTTTTCATATTTATGATATATATATTTTCCCATTTATTTCATTTTCAATTTTTTTCTCCTCTCAATTTCAAATCTTTGTCAAGTCATTACTATAATGATGGAAGAATTGTTAACCTGCACTTGTTTTTTCCCCCCATTTTGATGAAATAACAATAGTATTTTCTTAATGTCCACAATTTTTGTGTGTGTGTGTTTTTAACATGTCT
>JADBJO010000188.1:342500-352500 GCA_016801955.1 Conus betulinus | reverse complement strand
GTGAGTGCATCAAGTGCCACATCATGGTCTACCCTCACAAACAGGTGAGTGCATCAAGTGCCACATCATGGTCTACCCTCACAAACAGGTGAGTGCATCAAGTGCCACATCATGGTCTACCCTCACAAACAGGTGAGTGCATCAAGTGCCACATCATGGTCTACCCTCACAAACAGGTGGGTACAGCAAGCGTCACATCATTGTCTGCACTCCCAAACAACAGCATCTGAGATGCCATGTCATGGTCACCCATCATGGTCTATCAAATGCCATAAACAAGTAGTTGTGTATCAAGTGCAATATGTAGTGTATCAAATGCCTCATGAATCTATCAGTGGAATCAGATGCCACATGATGATCAGATATCCTATCCTTACTGTGGTGCACCAAATGCCACATCATGATCTATCCTTAATGTAGTGTGCATCAAATGCCACATCATGATCTATCCTTACTGTGGTGCATCAAATGCCACATCATATCCTTACTGCAGTGCATCAGATGCCACATAATGATCTATCCTTACTGTGGTGCATCAGATGATCAGGTCATGATCTATCCTTACTGCAGTGCATCATCAGATGCCACATAATGATCTATCCTTACTGTGGTGCATCAGATGCCACATAATGATCTATCCTTACTGTGGTGCATCAGATGCCACATAATGATCTATCCTTACTGTGGTGCATCAGGATGCCACATCATGATCTGTCCTTACTGCAGTGCATCAGATGCCGCATCATGATCTGTCCTTACTGCAGTG
This sequence comes from Conus betulinus, assembly GCA_016801955.1. Classification (NCBI taxonomy): domain Eukaryota; kingdom Metazoa; phylum Mollusca; class Gastropoda; order Neogastropoda; family Conidae; genus Conus; species Conus betulinus. The sequence continues at coordinate 351,734 of JADBJO010000188.1, read as the reverse complement.
CATCAGATGCCACACCTTACTGTGGTCTATCCCCTCTGTGATCCATCAAAATGCCACACTGTGATCTATCCTCACTGTGATCTGTCAAATGCCAGATCATGATCTATTCTCGTAAACATCAAATGTATCAAATGTGATATCACAATCACAGAAAAAAGCCATCTACTACCATCTCCTTACTGTTCTTGTCATGTCAGTCTGTTATTAGCAGGCACAGAGCTTTGTTCTTTCCCGCCTCATCTCTCCAGCCCTGCTCAGAGAGGCATGGTCCTTAAGCCTCTGGTCCCTTCCAGCCATTTCCTGATTTCTGACTGCAGCGTCCATTGTATGGCCGTCTGTTTGGTTGTTTCTCTCTCTCTCTGTGTGGCATGATTGTCATGCCACTGTTCTGGACCTTCCATACACAGCCACATCCAGGTTGGATCTGTGGCAATCAGCAGCACCAACAGCTCACAGGGAATTGATATGATGAGGATGTCCCAAGGCAACCCACCACAAGAGACACTGCACTACTGTCGAGTCAATTCAGTGGCATCCAGTAATAAAGGACACCTTTTGCTGAGCCTTCTACAAATGGAAACACAGTGAAATCTTCCCATTGAAGACAACTTGCTTATTCTCCAGAACAATTGTCCATTTCTCAATACCAGATTTACTTCAAGATGCTACCCCATTAATAAGAAAAGTTTACTCGAAGTTTAAATAGTTGACTGGAACCAGACAGTCATGGATGAGCAGAGTGAGCGAGTGCTACTCTCTAGAGGGGAGATGATGACACTGGTCATCCAATGAATGTCCCATAAGTCCGCCAGTATGGAAGATTTTGAACTGAACTCACACACTGACAGGAATGTGGAGAGAAAAGTAAAACCATAAGCGCCTTTTCTGATTCTAATGTTGGTCATAATCTTGTTTGTTTGTTTGTCTTTGTTATCATTGTTCTCATTGTATGAACAAGTGAAGGAAGAAAAAAAAAATAGTGTATTATAGTGGGTCCATGGTTATATACAAGGCAGGGAAGAATGGGAGGGGGAACCTTGGAGAGCCTTGTAAATTTTGTTTGGATGGCAGAAACAGATTAACTGTATTTGTGCATATGGATTTACTGACTAATGAGACAGAGACAAAAAAACAATCATTTTAGCATTTTGGGAAGTCTAAAATCTGAATGGATGTTAAGAAAAGTTCCTTGATTGGTCAACAATCATTACATGTTCTGCATGTCTGAATAGATGATAAGAAAGGTTCCTTGACTGGTCAACAACCATCACATATTCTAGATGTTTTTCTGAATGTTTCTGAATGAATGAGAAGGGAAGAGATGCTGTGAAGATGATTTAGCATGATGAGAACAGAAGTTTTATAACCTGTCTGTTGTTATACCAGATGACCAAGTATTTCTCACCATAGTCTTCTGTGTATTGATTGGTGTGGTGACCCAGATGTCTTACAGAGTATGTAGCTATGATGGATAGATGCTGCTCAGCTTAATGCATGATCATTCCTGTTCTCTTCATTTTAAAGAAAAAAAAAAAAAGAACCCTGTTAAGCAAGAGGGGAAAAAACCAGAGCAGGTCATGAAGGGTACATAATCTCACGCATCTTTTACCTATTGTATGATGATTGAAGAGGAAGAAGATAATGATGATGCCATGGTGTTCCATTTTGTTCTTAGACTCCAAAAAGAGTTTTGTATTCTATGCTTCCTTATACATCAATATATCCAGGTGTCAGTCGGGCCAATCATCATGAAATGAACACAGGAAACTCCAGTGTGTGCTCACAGCTTCCTGTCTGAACCACTGCACTCTCAACAACTCTGGACTGGTGCCAGCTGGGGCAAGGAATCCATGAGTTTTGGCAGCATCAGGATTTTAGCTTGCCAGACCCGGGAGTGCACTGGGCTTCTCAAATGGGAAGTTAAGTGACCAGACGCTTTTCCATTAGCATTGGCCCCCTTGTTCAGAAAATGTCATGTCTGGCGGTGAAAATCAGCATGTGCTGAGCGACGACGCTGTAGCGAGTCTTGTATGACTCATCATGCAGGCATGGCGTTTGGTCATGAAAGGCCGCTCAAGGCTGACCAGTGCTCTTTTGTAAGTGTGGGTGTTCTATTGTGTGCATGTTTGCCATGCTGTGTATGTGTGTCCTGTGTTGCACACATGTATGCTGTGTTGCGCGTGTGTTGTGTCAGTCAGCATTTATTGAGTTGGTCAGTACTGCTCAGGGAAATTTTGAGGTTGCCATTCAGGTATCAACTGAGTTCACCTAAAGCAATATTTTGGTGCAACAGTTCGCATATTATCAAATCTCAGCCCTGGATATGGGTTCATGTTGGGTTTGCACTTTTTTGTTGTGTAACATCGTATTCACTTCTAATAGAAATGTAGGGAAGAAATCAGAAACAAAGAGAGTGAAAAAAAAAAAAATGCAAATGTATGATTGTTTACTTTTCTGAAGCAGTTTATGTGTAGGGAACCTGATAACAGAGAGAGAGAGAGAGAGAGAGAGAGGACAAAACAAAATTCTTTATTCACAAGGATAATAGGTAAGCACCAATGTGCTAGAGAGAGAAAGAAAGAGAAAGAGAAAGAGAGAGAGAGAGAGAGAGAGAGAGAGAGAGAGAACGTTTGAACTTGTGCTCCCTCAGAGACAGTATACGACATTAATCGCAGCACCAATGTTGGTCTGCTCTGAAAATCCTGATCCCTCTTTATTCAACTCCACTGTTGGAAATGAACATGTAGTAGAATGCTCGTTCCTCAGCGTTGCAAAACATAATGGCAGTGTGTGTGCATGTCGCGTGTGTGTTGCAGCGTCCACTGGAAAAGCCTGATGGTCTGGACGTGTCCGATCAGAGCAAAGTGCACCCACAACACCTGTGTGAGAAGTGCAAGATGCTGGGCTACTACTGCCGTCGAATGAACTGAGCGCCACCTACTTCCTCTTCGTAGCCCTCTGTGCCGTCTGTGCTGGTCTTCACACACAACGTCCAGTCACCGGCCTGGACTTTCGTTTCGCAGTTCTGCAGACAATAGTTTCTATTTTATGGGTGACTGTGTAAAAAGAAGAGGCCTGTAAGGAATGAAATGTAAGTATAACTCGACCTTTTCTTGGTTTTCGAAATGATTGAAAAGCAACAGAGATAAGATTGTCTGCTTACCATGTCATCTATGAAGATGTAACTTTCGAGATGCATTGGACAGGATGAGTTTGTTTCACCTGTTGTCTCCCCCCGTAAGTTGAACAGTTCCATTTTATCAGATGGGGAGCAATTATTGCCTCTCTTGGCCAGAGAAGTTTGTAGATGAATAATCAGTAGGAAAAGATGAAAATTGTCCTGTTACATTCTGGGACTGAGGTGTTTTATTGTTTTTTATTGTTCTTAGATTGTTCCTGTTCACTTTCAGTGGGATTATGACAAAAATGTGTTACTTGTATGTCGGGGCTGGGCATTGTGTGTGCAAAGCAGCCACTACTCACAAGTAGAAATGTGTTGTAGTATTACCTCCCCCTGTCTGTCGCTGTGCTGTGTACTCACCCACTGTGCTTTCCATCCCTCGCTGTTGCTGCTGCTGCCACCTAGTGTGTTCTGTGATGAGGTTTTGTTATGCTTGGTCGACTTGGTACAAGCAGGTCGCAACCCGCATGATACCATCATTTCCATCATGATGGTCAAGCTGTTAACCTTTTCAGTTGGTGTGATTGAGCATTGGCTGCCCGCAGCTTTTTTCTGTTTTATTTTTATAAGACTATCACACGAACATTTCCAGCTGAAGTGTAGATGTCTACCGCAGCAAGAGAGGAAATGACGAAATGTTACAAAATATCCCAGCTTTGACGACAACATCAAACAGTGTCCATTATGGATATCAACTTTGACGACGACATCAAGCAATGTCCATCATGGATGTTATCAACTTTTGACAACCAGACAGCCTGAACACTGTATGAAACCAAAGTGTCAGAAGGTATTTCTGTTTTTTTCACACCAAAGGCTAACATTGAGTTTTGAGGATGTACCTGAGATTATTTGGTCTTATTCTGTTCAGACATTTGAAACGGCAAAATTGTTTCAGATATGGGTGAGAAAGACTAATAATAAGAAAAAAAACATCACACAAATATTACCAGAGATAAATGCGCACAATATTCAGCAACATATCAAGCTGATTTACGTTGAGTGAGAGAACCCAAGAGATCCAGGTGTTTGGAATTTAGCCACTTTGAATATATTCCAGAAAGTAAAAAGTTATGAAATATAAAAGAGAAAAGGTGTAATATTTTTTATGACATGTGATATATTGACAGTTGAGGGGTCCTGTTCTCAGAGACATACCACTGTTGTCATTCACAATTCGGACCAGCATCGAGCTAATTAAGCAGTCAAGTTTTACTGTGCAAAGGGCAGCATTGATGACAGAAGAAGGAACTGCAGAGATTTGTAAACAACACTTGACGTAACTAAAAGTTGGCTTGACTACTTAATCAGCTTGCTCACGTGGGAAATATTCTCACGAGGGACGAAGATGTGAGATGTGTATACACTACAGTCGCTGAGACCCTGGCGGTTTGCTCAGCATGACTCATCTGTACATTTTGGGGACAATATGGACTAGGCCTGTGGTCAGCAGGCTGGAGACGATTGATAAGGTGGAAAAGTTCGTGGTCGGATTCTCTGTATATATTGGCAGTGTTGGGCTTTGCTGACAGCTGACCGGGCTGACGGTATATGTATAAATGGCTTCTTCAATCCCAACTTTCCAGACAAACCAAACATTCGTTTACCTTGGATATTCCAAATTCTGCGGGCCAAGATCCCAGTGTTTTTTTTTTTTAATGCTCATGATTTTTCATTATTCTCTTGAATTTTAAAGCACATATTACTCTTTTAGTAACTGTATACCCAAGCAGAAAAGATATGTATCAAAAAATAAAGTAGTGGTGTCACCACCTTGTATGGCGTGGTTTGGGAAAGTAATGGCATGAATGGACTTGGTTTGAGTGGTGAAAGACTATCCTTTTCTCTCGGTAAATGTATCAGACTATCTTGTACAAAAGATGTGGACAGTGGAGAAGTCGCTATACAGCAATGCTTGTAGCAGACAATGCTCATGTCGAGCCAGGCCGATAGTTTGCAATATTCTTTCTCTGTGCAATGTAGTTGTGCTGGGAATGGCATGCCAGTACTGGTAGTCCATTTCAAATGCTAAATGTATGTTTCCAATGTCTTATGAATAATCCCGCACCACCAATTGTAGTTCCTAACACTGTACAACCAAAACAACTGTGTAGTACTTTAACTTTGTTGAAACTATGTTGGTTAAGTTGAAGTACAAGTAGTGCTGCTGTTTTGTTTTGTTTCATTGTATTTTTTTTTTTTTTTTTTTTTAACTTATTTTTTTTTGTTTCAAGTAGAGATGCTGGCTACACCTGCAAATGCGTCTTGTTGATTGTGCTCTTTTCTGCAACACATTTGGATTTTATGGCAACATTGTATACTGGCAACATTCAAAGCAATGAAATGATTTCAAACCTTTTTGTTCCAACTGAACAAAGTTGCAGCATGATTCTTTTTTCTAATGTAACCTATTTGAAATCACTTTAAGTCTTTATTTCCTGTGAAAGTTTGGTATTACGTTCTATTATATATATATTCACATCTAAGTTTCTATTGTGGAAGTATTACCTTTTCATTATTCTGTTGCTATTTTTTTCTTTTTTTTTTTGTAGTTTACCAGGCTCATCATGGTCTATCTCAGAATGTTAATCCTCAGTCCCAATATATTTTTATTCTTGATACAGTACCTGTATAGTTGGTTAATTGACTGACATTGATCTCCCTTCCATTGTTATTGGGCATTATGACCGATCAAATATGCTCAACATCATCATGAGTCTCATGCAACTTTCAGGTTTTGTATTATTTTTACAAGTTAATTTATTGAATGAAAGCAAGACATCGCTCAAGTATGTAAAAAGTACAAACTTCTATTTATTGCCCATCAGTCTCAGGTGACGCACATCTCTGTGTAGTGGTGATATTTCTACAGTTTTTCTTCACATTTATTTATGTTTTTTACGCTTTCCCTCATTTTGAATCTTTTTTGTTTTCTAGAACAGCAATTAACATGATGGTACTAGTCTCTTGGTGTTGATGGGTGAGTGGTATGATGACAGTACGCAATATTGCCAGGACAGTATATGGTATATCTTTTTTCTTTTTTGTCCTCAAGTCTCCAAGCACTTAGAATCTCAAGCTAACAGCCAGTCTTTAGGCATTATTCTAACCTGCAGACAGCTCTCCTGCAATTCAGTAAGCAACCCTTAACTAGATCAGAAAGTTTGCTGTTCAAAGAACAGAGAAATGCTCCATGCCTGTTCATGACAGTTGTACTGTGAGGACAGTTGCTGTTTAGTTCTCGTGGTCACTGGCTGGCGCAGTATACTCGCAGACTCCCTGGTCTTCATCTGGCGTTTTTTAAACATCTTACCCGTGGCAGCTGAAGACTGGATGGTGTTGTCAGGCTGAAGCCTTGTAAGAGTTTTGGATAAAGAGTCAACTCTTGACCTGAATGTTCAGAGTATGAATCACTCTTGCGGCAAATTTTTATTTCTTCCTTTTTTAGATTGGTTTTAATCCTGTGTTTCCATTTGATATGGTACAACATTATTTATTGGAAAAGCTATTTTTCCATCTTAATCCATGATTTATTATGCACTCTTTCTAATGGGAGTCCCTGTGTAGAGCAGGTGAGCGAGTCAAATATACTGTGCCAATCCTTGGTCACCTTCCTGTTTTATCAGTCAACTCTGTCACTCCAGTAATCTCCCAATTAGGTCGACTCTTCAGGCTTGCATGCATGTCAGCTGAACAGCTTGAGCTAACTTCAGCAGTCTTTTTCCCCCCGGACTCCCACCCCCCCCCCCCCCCCCCCCCCCCCCCCAGCTTGCCTTCCTCCTTTCCCACCACAGAGAGGGAGAGAGAGAGAGATGACTTCAGCCACCTTCAGAAAAATTTGTACATTCAAATCATCCATGAAACGTAATCTCAGTTAGGACAAACATCAGGCAGATGAATGGTGTGTCATGTACTGCCCCTTGGTGGTTGAACTAGACATCTTTTCTGACTTTGTATGTGCCATATTGCATGGCTGGCATTGTCACCTGGTGCCCAGGTTGATAGGTCTGAGCTGCTGAATGCGATGTGAATTAGATCTTTTGGTGGAAGTATCAAATGCAGTCTACATCACACAAGTACTGCATATCCTGAACCCGTTTCTTAAAAAAGTTAATCTTTTGGCTATGATTATGTGCTGTGTATGTGAAAAGTCCAGAAATTCTGGTTCTGACTATGTGTAAATGTTGCAAATAGATTTTTTTTTCTGCATCTTTCTACTGAAGAAAAGTTATGTTGTTGGTTTTGGAAAGGACTTTGTTGTTATCTGGTCAGAGGCCACACCATTGTTATCTTGTCTGTATAGAATGGCAGAGAGAGTTGTTACAGGAGATATTGTCCTCGTTACCTATCGGACACGTACCGGGATGTCACCCATGCTTGTAAGCAAGCGCAAGCGCACACAAGGTGCTTGCTGCCTGCTTGACTGGCGCGATTAGGCAGTGACCTCCATCGACAGGTCTCTGCCTTGCCCATCAACAGGCCTGGGGTGACACTGGCAGCATGGATCTGTCAGAGACAAAGGCATTGCCTCGATGCAACATCTTGCAGATGTGCAAGACACTCTGTACAATTCGTCACACTGTACGGTCTCAGGGTGCAAAGGATCGGACAGGTGCTCCCAAGCAAAGGCATTCAGAGTCAGCATTGTTGACAGGGGGGCTTCAGTTTCCACATGCTCTTCCTGAAAAGTCATCCACTGTGAAAATCATTTTGATACAGGATATCTGAAAAGAGCTGAGTCTTTATTCAGATGTTTGAAGAGGAGTATATTGGAAAAAATCTCTTCTAAAATAGCATCAATCTCATTTCATCTACATTCTCAGAAGTTTGGAATTTTCGCAAGTTTGTTGTCCTTTGATCGGATTCTGTAAAGGACAACTTCAAATCTCAAACTGCTTGAAACCAGACTTCTACTGATGTAATTGAAACATGTCTATGGATGGCCAACAACCTCTCTGAAGTGTGAAGTTGATTTTGAGGCACTGAAGCTTAACTGGAAATGGTGAATGTCCACTGCAACAAACTGACAGAGGATGCCTTTCACTCAGCAACTGAAATGTCAAAGAGAACAGAAGAGGATGTACTTACTGGTGGGATGTTATGCACAGAGAAGGTATTGGAGCACCTGGTCTTTTCATCTGAGATAACTGTACATGAATGGGGGAAGTTTCTTACTGTTACCTTGACAACGAATGAAAAATAACCACCCAATTCCTGAGGCGAACATTATCAGGCACACAGCAGCTATGGCAGCCGGTGACTGGCTTTCCGTTTTGTTTTTGCTGGCTTTGATGTCCAGCCACAAAAATGAATTCAACATTGTCCAGGCGATGAAGTCGGTCACCCTGGCTATGCCTACGGCTCATGCCTGTCTCGGACTTTGCTCAGGCTTTTCAACCCCCAGTTTTATGATGTGCCTTAAGTTGTGTCTGCTGCCTTCCCCTTTTGTGTTGGAGTGCCTTGTCACCATCCTTTCGAATAAAGAAATGCTGTGCATTCTGAGTATGTGTGTGGGTGTTCTGTTGTCTGTATCACAGTCCACACAAACATAACACCACAGTTTGTGAACATTACTTCCCACATACAAAACAAAGTCAAAAATTCAGGTGCAATAATGGCAAATGTCTTTGATAAACTATGGCAACAATGATCCAAGGAAGATATATGCGAAATCTGGTGTACACTAATTGCTCAACACATCTTTGCATCAAATGTGTTCAAACTGATAATGATAAAGTAATATGGCGTTCTAAAAACATGTCACTGAACATTTCATGACTGAATTAATGACAAGAAGAGCTGTAATGGGTTGTTCTGACAGAGTGACACTCAGCTGGCCTCTCAGCTGGGCACCATCAGGTATTTACAGTCCATTTCTCATGAAATCTGTATTGAAAACTGGCATAAAATATCTCCTTAAGAAAGCATCTTTCCTCTCTCTTTTTAGAATCTGTGACCCTGGGGATCTCAAGACAGACAGATTAACACCATCCACACACACAATATCCAACCCACCTCACTCCATCCCCCCGCCATCCAGTACCTGTCAGTCC
>JADBJO010000188.1:327500-337500 GCA_016801955.1 Conus betulinus | reverse complement strand
GGCCTGATGGAGAGATTGTACCGACACCTGCACAAACTGTTTGTGCATGTACACAACTCAAAATGTTCAGTTCTCTATGGGACATGGCTCCACACCACAGTAAGGGGTCAAATCAACCAACCAATGCACTCAAGACAACACACAGTGAGAAGATTCATACTTTGACTGCAGCCTTCATTTACCCTTATGAAGGGGAAAAAACATGAATTAGAGGAGGGGAGGCAAGAAGAGAGGGTGGGGGGGAAGAAGGTGCAACAGGATAAGAGAGAAGGGGGGTTGGGGAGGAGGGAAGAAAGAGAGAGACTGCCTGAGAGAGGAGAGAGAGAGAAACTCTGAGCAGACACTCACACAGACAGAGAGAGAGAGAGGTGCCAGTTCAGATGGACAAAGAGTTTAAAGCTCAAACCTAAACTTGCAAGTGTATACTTGTGCAGTTCTCTAGACAGCAGGAAAGGGGGTTGGATGTGGATGTGTGTGTGTGTGTGTGTGTGTGTGTGTGTGTGTGACAGAACTACAAATAATGATAACAATGACATGAAAATCATTCTTGAATCTGCTTGCTCAACGCTTTAAAAGATCTTTTTTTTGGCATCTCCATCCATTACAGATACCACACAAGATCAGTTCCAGCCTTGGAAATGCTCATTTACAGACATGATACGTAATCAAAGAACAAAGAGTTTGACAGTGTTGGCAGAAGCACACAACAGGATATACCTGCCAAAACAAGACTGGACAGGAAATTAAAGTTTTTAAAAGAGCTGTCTGATCTTACGTTCTGGTTTGATCAAGGTTCTGATAAACTTAGGGCCAGGTTGGTAAACAAGCGAAATTTAACACTCGCACCAGAAAACTAAAAATCCACAGATGCATCAAGCGAAGAACCACATATATATAGATGTAGACACCCAAAGACTGATCAGTCTCACTCACAGCCACCACAATCTCTTTAGTTTGATCCTATTATCCTTGCCAAAAGTGTCGAGTTATCTGAGGATGACCTATCTGATTCCCTGACTGTTTTGCCCTGTTTCCACAGAAAACCCGGATTCTTAACTGTTTTGCCCTGCTCCCCCAGAAAAACCCATAAATATGTACCATCCGCTTCCCGAACTGTTTTGCCCCGTTACCCCAGAAAACCCATAAATGTGTACCATCCGATTCCCTAACTGTTTTGCCCTGTCCCCCCAAAAAAAACCCATAAGCAACCCATAAGTGTGTACTGTCTGATTTGCCAACTGTTTTGCCTTATCCCCCAGAACCCCATAGATGTGTATGATCAGACCACCGGCGGCCATGCATGGGCAGAATGCCTTTGATGGCTCAGACAACACCAAAAGGAAATACCTCGTGAGTTTGATTATGATGATGAAGAGCTCATTAAACTGCCTCAGTCCAAACCTTAAAAAAAAAAGTCAGTCCCTAAAAAAAAGATCATGCCCTTGAAACCTTCATACCGGCATAGATCCTCTCTCCTAACCCTGAAACAGGAGTGAAAATACAGAGAATCTCATGACAGCCATGAGACACACTCTTATCACAGTAAAAAAGATTTTAACAAACAACTTCAGATCATAACACAGCATGCAAGTTTGTGGACAGTGCTGGCAGTACAGCTGTCACCTCTTTGGACAATGATGATAAAATATCAACAGCCACCCTCAACGACTTGCACTATCATGTCTTCTTAACTCAAGACCAAACCCATGAGACTGCAAAGACTGTCAATTCATGCACAAATGGTACTTGGAGCTATCAATGAACAAACTGCTGAACATATTCAGAATACCAGGACATTGTAATCCATTAACAAAACTGGATAAACCCAAATGTTAACCTCCTGTTCAGTTGTGGCACAGAGAACAAGTTCTATCAATTCGTCCAAGTGGTTATCATCTACCTCTCACCATTCAAATGATTTTCTATGCAAAATAACAGCTACCAATGAGACACTTTGTTATTCCAGGGAAAGCCAGGGAAAAGATTCAAACAGCTTTAGAGTCACACACATTGTGCCTAATAAGCTGGATTGATGTGATTTTCTTCAAACATAGCATTGACTTATCCTTTGACAGATTATTTTCATTACAATTAAGATTATGCAATGCCCTGAGGCATTTACAATTTAAAAAAAAAAAAACATATCAAACTACACACAAAAAATAAACAAGAATATACAGCAGAACACACAACGTGTGCCTCAACTGAATGCTCACACCATATTCAACCATAACACCTCGAAACCTAGACTTACCCCCCCTTTCTCCTCCATCAAACAAAACAATACTGACAAAGAAATCTAGCAATAACCAGCTGCCGTGGCGAAGTGGTTAGCGTCGCGGACTCCCGGCTGGGAGGTCGTGGGTTCGAATCCCATCAGCAGTCATGTGGGTTTTTCTGCCCCCGACCGGCTCCTACCCAGAGTTGAGTTTGCTGCGGACTCAGTTGGGAAGACTGGGACCACACAGTCGAGTTTCATCCACTTAATGGATGCGTTTCTGAGAGTGTTGCTCAAATTTCCTGACCAACACTGCAGGTGTCTGTATCTCTCGGGCCTGGTTGACGCCGGGATATATTATGAAAGGAAGCGTAGAGTACAGCCCTGTCATGTAGTCTCAGACCGAAATGGAAATCCGTAGCATCATCATAATCATCCTCATTCTCATCGATCAGCATTAAAAAAAAAAAAAAAAAAAAGTCTCAAGTTCTGTGGCCCTTCATGCCCTGCTGTCATGTGACCCTCAGTTTCGATGTCCTCTCCACGTCTGTGGCCTTGGTTTGGTTCCGTCGGGGTCACCGGTATCGGCGAGTCCATGAGGGCTGTCGTTGGACGGACGTGGTGGCGCCCTCCGAGGGAGAGCTCACTCACACCGGCTCCGCGACTAAGCAATTATTGTCGTCAGTAGGGGGCTTAGTAGGTGGTGTCCTGCGTATGTTAGATCAGAACAGGCGCCACTGAACACCACTGAAGTGACTCGGCGGCAGTGCAGTGCCTCCTCCGGTGGGGGTGCCTCTTGACGACTTGACATTGACTGCTGCCTGTGGATTGCCGGTGCCGGGGCTGCGGCGGGGCCGACCGGGCCGTGGCTGTGGACGGGGTGTCGGAATGAGCGGCGTGGGTGCACAGCCTCTGAGGTGGCGCAGAGGTTGGGACAGCAAAAAAAAAAAAAAAAAAAAAAAAAAAAAAAAGAAATCTAGCAATAACTACCCACACCCAAGCACACAGTACACTGCAAAAGAACATCAACACACAATTATCCTGTATCACTTTTCAACTTGAGGGGACAGAAGAGTTTTCAGGTTTGACTTAAAAGCTGGCACAGCTGATCTGGGAGTGGATTCAAAATGACAGATGTTGCATGTAGCTTTGCAAGTGAAAGGAATATGTAGAGGGGTTGATTTGTGCCTTATCTGCATTGGTGGACTCAAACCTTTATTTATTTCCAGGCCTTAGTGCCACTTTTCGACATGTGCCACCTTTTTAAGAGAGGACTGAACACTTGAGTTCCTGTTCACCTGAAAACTTCATATGCACACATGCACACATGCATAAGCACACATGTACACACACACAAACACCCACACCCACATGGTACCATCATCTGTCTGCCCCACCCCCCCCCCCCCCCCCTGCCTGTAAACACACATACACACCCATATTAACTCCTTACCTGTTTGATTATTCTTCTGACTTCATAAGTCTGCATTCCTCAGAATTGGCTTCATTCAGGAAAAAAGATTCAGCAGGAATGATGTTGGTGGTTGTAGATTTTCTCCACAGTCGTTTCACACTTTTCAGCGCTTCATACTTCATCACTGCCTGTCTGCAATTGTAAGAAACACACAGTATCATTGACAGATGCTACATTTCACAAGGCACAGTATCACTGGTTTATTTCACAAAGCACAGCGTCACTGGTTTGATTCTACATTTCACAAGAAACTTAACATTTGTATGGATGTTTTCAAAAACACAGAACAGAAGAGTCAGAGCCACAGCAGGAATATTTCAAAAATTCACTTTATCATTTATTAATTCATGGAGAGCTCTTTATTCTTCTAACTCCAGATTACTGGTAACAATTGTATCCTACTCTTTGTGCCAAGGGATTTTTAGTCTTTCCAAAAAGGAAAAAAAAATAACGGCACACTGGTCAATATGCAAGATTTCCTTATCAAGATACAAATGTACACATTTGTGCCAGTTTTCTCGACTTACAGCCATCTGAATCAAATCTGTCCTTTGCCTGTCACTGCATTGTGTGCGAAACAGAGCCAATTTCTGCAGTAAGAGAATGTGTGTGTGTGTGAATATGTCCATGTGAGTGAGTGAGAGAGAGAGAGAGAGATAGATAGATGTGAGTGAGAGAGAGAGAGAGAGAGAGAGAGAGAGAGTGTGTGTGTGTGTGTGTGTGTGTGTGTGTGTGTGTGTGTGTGTGTGTGAGTACAACTTTGAGTTAATCTGACAATAAATTGGTTTCAGTCAGTCAGTGTGTGTGTGTGTGTGTGTGTGTGTGTGTGTGTGTGTGTGTGTGAGAGAGCGAGTGTGTGTGAGCGAGTGTGTGTGTGTGTGCATGCGTGTGCAAAACAGTACAAAATCACACATGCATATTTCTTAAAGTATCTATTTCTTTTCACAATAATCTATTCCTTTTAAAACAAACATTTACTTCTTTTTAGGAGCTCATCTGAAAGAAAGATAATGTTGTTTTTGCTTTTTTTAAATAAGAAAGAAAGGTATCTTAATAATTTAATAATTTTTAACAATGAACCTGAGCTATATATATATATATATATATATATATATATATATATATATATATATATATATATCAAGACATACTGGAATGTGAACTGGGGCCGTATCATCTGCATGCACAGTTTGAGAGGCATTTCGTAGAACTCGGCATCGGAAGTGAAGTCAATGGCACTCTTCCCCTCACTGCTGAAGACCAGACCAGACTCCACCAGTGATGAGTCCAGTTTCATAGTGCCCTCTATGTACAGAGCTCCACTGCAAAAAGAATCAGCATTATCATCATCGCCATCATCATCACCACCAATAAAAAGAAACAACATGATGGTAAATGACTTCTGGAACAAGGGACAGAACAGAGACATCATCACCATCATCATCATCTTCATGACTATCAATACAAAGAAACACGACAGTGAATAACTTCTGAAATATGGGGACATAACAGAAACATCATCACCATCATCATCATCAGGGAGGGATCCTGACCAGGAGGGTGAGGAGAAGGGGGGGAATGGGGGGAGGTGTACAAAGAAAAAAGGCACTAGGTGGAAATTCCCAGCTCTTCACGGATACAGGCCAAAATACATATAAAACACTCGAAACCTGAGTAAAGTAACACTTCTCTAAACACACTATACATACAAAAGATATCTCCATGGCCGGTCCCAAGCCCGGAAGAGAAAGGATGGGGGGCTGGGCAAAGGGTTAGCACCCCCTCCCTATGAAAAAACCATCAGGCTACAAAGACGCCAACAAGAGACTACAGAAAACTCAGGCCTGGGAGAAGATGGACCCTCAGCTGGAGGACCTATGACACGGAGTGGTGAAAGCCAGAGTCATCCGGAAGCCACTCAGCTGACTACCATTCTTTCAACCAGGACTGCCATCACACACTGGACATAGAATGCGAGGACCATGTACAAATGGGCCACACATGGGGGCAGCTGGAGAGACTGGCCCAGGACAGAGACAGCTGGAGGGACCTTGTCAGCGGCCTACGTCCCAGTGGGGGGCGATGGGCAAAATTGAATTGAAATTGACATACGAAAGAAGAGCGACTAATTTGCATGAAATGCCTTCTCCTTCATATGTCATGAACAACAGGAAAAAAAAAAATGCACAAAAAGCAATACGCCCTAGATTGCATCCTAAAAACAGATGAATTTTGCTGCCTGACATTTTGGGTGTATTGTTCTGAGCGTTTATGATAACCGTTGTTAGCAAATGCCTTAAGATGATAAATCTATTGTAAAATCATTTATCTATTTTGTGTGCTTATTTATATTTTGGCCTCTTTCTCAGTAATGCTGTGGTCTGTTTAAGTTTTCCCTAACATCTGTCGTGCCTGGTTGTAGCTCCAGAGCGAAAATCATCAGAAACCACTGCAATAGCATTTAACAAAGATGCAATGCTTCTAATAAATTGCTTCCATCAGCTTTAGACAAACTAACCATAGCTTAAAAATGCAGGCAAAGTATGATCCAAATATTTTTCATCTTTTAATGAAAAAAAAAAAAAGGGTAAGATTGTGGTTATAATGTGTGTGTGTGTGTATGTGTGTGTGCACATGCCTGTGCACGTGCATGCGTCTGTGTGTCTGTGTGTGTGCGCACTAATGTGTGCATATGTGTGTGTGTGTGTGTGTGTGTGTGTGTGTGTGTGTGTGTGTGTGCAAGTGTGCGTGCATGCACACGCAAGTGTGCGCACACGTGTGCATGCATGCACAAGTGTCTGTGTGTGTATGCATCTGCAACATGTTTATGTATCTGCTTGCATATATGACTGCATGTATGGCTGTGCACTGGGTCAGCTGCTTTATTTAGATCTGTAATAGACAAATTTTCAATATCTCATCCATTTATTAGCAGTGCAGCTATGTTGATGTGTGTTTTGCAGTTAGATTTTCAGTTACTGTTATTGCTCAAGTTTCTTACAACTACATTCGAACACAAACCAGCCCACTTACGCACACACACACAAGCATGCATACACACACAACTTTCAGCCCTACACGCGCACACGCGCATGCATGCACACACACACACACGCACACACACTGTACACAAACACACACATGCATGCACACACGCGCGTACACACACACACACACACACACACACACACACACACACACACACACGGTCACTATCCCTTGAACTTGGACCAACCTGTTCTTGATGAGGGACTCACAGTTCCTGTTCCACAGACTGATGGAGACATAACCAGACAGGTCCATGGACAGCACCCCCAACACCTCCAAACTCACAATCAGACCATTGCTCAGGTGCACCCTTTGAGCGTGATCCTGAAGCAACAAGTTCCCCTGAAACACACAACAATGGCTACCATCATATTGTGGTCTAAAGCAGAATGAAACAGCGTACAGCCTTGCAAAACTAGAAATCATTTCGAATTGTCCATTGCAATTTTCCCTGCTTGAAGTACCTGCAGGTTTGGCTAATAACATTTATGGCAGAAATGTCTGAACAGTCAAACTCATTGTTCAACTGCCTACGGCACCTAGCTAGGACTACAAAATAAAAATTGTTCTTCCTTGATCTGAAGTGGCTAGATCGTTATATAGATTGTATGGATGTATGAGAGAAATACTGACTGGAAATGACTTGATTTTATTTGTTCCTTATTTCATATCATCTACAATGAAAAGGTGTCATCTACAATGGAAAAAAAAAAACACTGAACAAAACCACGGAGCTGAACCGAACCACACACACACACACAAAATTTCTATAACAAGTACTATCTAAGATATCAGGATACAACAATGAAATATTTTCCAACCAATACATTTTCATGTGTTTTTTTTTTTTTTTTAGCAAATTTCCCCAAATGCCTATAAATCTGACATGTTTACAGGACCAGCATCCAGTAAAATCAGCCAAAATTTTTCACCATGGTACAGACAGGAATTATTCTGTTCTTGGGACCTGGTTGGCCTTGTGGGAAAGATAGACTCTCATTTCAGGGTCAAGGCTTTGATTCCCACCCTTATACAGCCATGGTGAAGAGATTTTCACTATGGATTGAACCTCCATGAAGACTTTGATCTGTGTTTAGTCTTCCAACACTAGACTTAAAACCAGGGTACAAAATGCAAAACATGCACAAGAAATCTTGTGTGCACATGAATCCCCATTCCAGATCTTGCAGAAGAATAGACCATCTTATGCCAGTGGGATGGACCACTCAAAAATAAAACATGTACACTAATTTGTTCCGGCATTATCCCCTGGGACAGAATGTCACTACTGTATTAGAACTGGTCGTTTATTATGCAAAAATGTCACCAGTGCTAAACCTCCAAGTTCCAGCTGAGGTACGCAAAAAGACATTTTGTTACCCAATGAGCCTCTGGTAACATCCTCTTATATTTTCAATGCTGAATCCACTCAAATTAGTCTGCTCTCTTCACCTGTAATGCAGATGTCAGTTCAGATGGGGCATTCCACACAGCCGACATGAGGCCAGCCGAGCCACGAAAAAACTCTATCTGCCTCAGCAACACGTCCATTAAGGTGAAGGTCATGCCTGCCATAGCTTCCACTTCCGACTCATCACCAGCGGACTCGCTCTCCTCTGCCTCTCCCACCAGAGATTCTAATCCCTCAGCAAAGATCCCAAACTGTGGACAGATAAAGCAGGTATCAGTTTGGTCTGGTCTCTTTCTTGTCATCACACAGTTACAGAAATAGTAATTTGAGAAACAGAACAGAGTGTGTTGAAACCATATCACACTATTTTGAATAATAGCATAAAAATTGGCTGAATTTTGTTGCTTGAGCTGAACAGAAAATCAACTGCTAAAAGTAAAGCAAATCAAGAAACACATGATTATATTACCCAAAGAATACATGACAAGAGTAAGTGGTTTGATAAAACTGCATTAGCAATTCACACACACACACACACACACACACACACACACACACACACACACACACACACACCCATGGACTGACATAGAACTGAAAATGCATTTACAAAAAAATTTCAAAGAAAAAAGCATTGGACAAAAATCAACTGCTAAAAGTATAGCAAATCAAAAAAAACTAAGATTACCTTCATGATAAAGGCTGCTTTAGAGTACTTTGCCAAATAAATTAACATCCATCCCACTTTTCTTCATGATTCCCGAATTGGAGTTTTTACAATGTACATGGAGTAGGTAGCATTCACATCAGCCATGTCTCTGTCACATACAAAAGATGTACAATTGGTATTTCAGATGCCACAAGAAAAGATGACATTGGTACATTTTACCTTTCTGTGAAATGCAATGACAGTAAAACAGTCAATAAAACAGACAGACAGTGCAGAACAATTTTTTCCAAAGTGAGAAACACCATTTCTCAGACTTGTGAAATGTTGTACAAGACTCATGTACATGAGCACACACATGTATACAACACACAGGCATGCACTCACACACACATGCAAAACAAATCCACACAACACATGCACACACACACACACACACACACACACACACACACACACACACACACACACACACACACAACACACACACACACACACACACACACACACACACACACACACACACACACAGCCTAAATAAGATACGTTTTGTTGAGAAGGGAGGGGGAACTTCAATTTCTTTTATCCATCTCTATTATGCTAAGTTCTCAGAAAAACTCTTTTTAGAAATAAGATTAGTGGGAAAGGAGGAAATGAACCTCAGAGGAGTCAGCTCTTTCAACAAGGAAAGAGCTGACTCCACTGAGGTTGGTTTCCTCCTTATTTCTACTTTGTTGAATGATGCAGCTCTACAGCAAGCTGCATAGAAGTTACACTTGAGCTGCTTTCCTGAAACTCAACCAAGATAGTGCAAAATATAACTGCAAGCTACTATGGAGGTTACGTTCAAGTTGCTTTCCTGAATCTTTCCCAAGATAATGCAGCAATTAAACTGCAAGCTGAACGGAGGGTACACACACACTGCAATCAATCACTATCTCACTCTTGAGTCCCCTTTTGTTCGGACAACACTTACATTACTAGGATCTGAAATCAACAGAGCACAGGGAAAAAACAAACTTAAGCAAGCAAAAATGGAAATATAGCTCAGCAGAAAAAAAAACCCAATAAAACTTACTTGCAAAAAAGTTTGTGAAAACACTTGACTTTCCTTTGTGAGAATGAACATGGTAATTATGTACAGCTGGATCCTTCAGTGCCACCTTTAATGTGTCCCTGGAA
>JADBJO010000188.1:310000-322500 GCA_016801955.1 Conus betulinus | reverse complement strand
TGAACAATACAGCAACTGCAGCTGTGGAGATTGATTGCAACTTTACAGGATCTTCTGCATGATGTATATACTCACAACTATGGTTGACCTGTGAGATGTAAAGAAATCACCCTCAACCAGGTTGTAATTAGGAGCAAGACCTTAGCAAGTTGCCAAGAACATTTTGAAATGGCATAAAGAATTACTGTCTAGTCAGCCCATGGGCAAATCAGCACAGCCTATGTGGGCTTATCAAAGTTGTGAGCAAAGATGTGAAGTTCATAACTTTATGGATCCTACAGACATAGATTTATCTGCAAACTTTGTGCGAAGCTAGTGACTTACCTGGCCAATTTCCCATCATTCTCTTCCCCTTTTCTGCATTTCATTTTGACAATTCTCTTGCCCAATGTTGCTTGAATGTCAAAGAATGCCACAAAGGTCAAAGAACACCAACTCACAACTGGCCATTCTTTTTTTTTGCTTTTGGAAGAAAAAGACTGGAAATCAAACAAACTGAATGATTTATGTGATATATGTCTGGGACAGACATAAATAGAAATAAAGTGTTTAATAATGCATCAAGTCTGTATTTTCTCTAAATTCCTTTCTGTTCTCAGTCCGCTGAAGATTCGGAGAGATGCTCTAGGTACGGGTCTAAAAAGGCAGAAAATGACCATAAGAAAAAATCAGGCCAAATGGCCTAAAATTAAAATGTCTAGCAATGCCTCTGTTCATCATTTCACCAGCAGGTGCCCCAAGAGCTTCCAGCCATGATGCTCGCACTTATCTAAGAGTGATAACCACTCAGCTACTGCTGCATCTAAACACTGAACACGCACATGACTTTTGCTCTAATGCAAGACCCAATGGCATACAATTTAAAGCCAGCATGACCTACTTACCACTTTAGAAGAGAGTATCCACAAAACCAGTTTGACATCGCTGGATTTTCACCACCACATCAGGTGGTGACAGACAGAAAAAAAAAAAAAAAACACAACAGCAACAACAACAAAAAAAACCCTTTGATACATCTGGCATCAGTAGCACTCTCAGGCAACTAGAGACACATTGTGTTGTATTCAGCAGTACAGCAACACGCTGTATTATACTCACACCAGGTAGTAGCTGTCAGGACTGGTGAGGGTCTCGGCAATGGTGGTCTTTCCTGAGTTTCTGAAAGCGCGCAACACTTTGACAAAGGCTTTGGCAGAGGCTAAGGTCGCCAGGTTTTCTTTGACCAGGTCATCGTGCAGCTGACTGACCAGCTCTTTGGGCTGTGGCACCATGCAATGAAAAAGAAATTAATTCATTTCTATACTTATTGTTGAGTGTACGTGTTCATCAATCATACTGTAAATATTCAGCAACAAGAACATGCATGGATTTTCAAACATAACTATTACACAAATTCAAAATACAATGAATTCTGTGAAGAACAGCCCACTGAATTACAGGTGAACATATCAAATATGGGAAAAAATTACCTTTTTATGAGTGGTACGAATTATTTTAGACATCTAAGCATCAAACTGAAGGTGTTCCATCGAGCAGATAATGCAAAATAAGGTAGACACACAAAACCAAGTGCAAAGTAACACTTCCATGTATATGCCCTAGGTTTTTGGGTAACTAACAATACCCTGTACAATTGACTTAAAACACAGATCTCCAGGAATACGACCGACTGGATTCTCAGGGTTTACTTTATAAAGAAACATGCTGAAGAACAATCTCTCTACAGGCTTTCTGGCATCAAGTCCCAAGTCTTAGTCCACTGTCAGCAGCAATCCTCCTCCTTATGGGTCTTACCTGATATATCCATAACGCTATCAGGTACATCTTAGGGTGCGCATAAGCACATGACTCTTGTAAATTATATATGAATAACCAGAGACAAAATTCAGATACATCAGCAGATGAGCACACACAAATGTACACATGCATACACACGCACAGGGTGCCTAGATACACAGAAAAACACTCAAAATGCATGTGCAGTGAACATCCACTTTTTCAGATGAACACTTCTGTTAACACGATTAATATACAGATGTTTAACAAAAGACAAACACATGTGCAAACAATATACATATGCGCACACACATAAAAGACCAACACATGTACAAACATAAAACACACATGTATAAATGCACACACATGCACATGTGCACATGTGCACACACACACACACACACACACACACACACACACACACACACACTCTTACTTAAGCATGCATTGAGTGTTTTACACACACACACACACACACACACACACACACACACACACACACACACACGCACAAGTGCACACACACATATGCATGCAAAGGTCTATGTGTTGTACTCATTCACACTCACAAAGGTACACATGCGCACACACACATAAGTATGCACATATGATCCCCCCCCCCACCTTTTCTCCTCCCCTTAGTCACACACATAAGTATGCAAGATTGCACACATACTCACACCAATCAAGGACTTCCACTGCAGACTGAACAACAGCTGCATCAGTACTTCAAAATCTAATGTTTTCTAAATCAATATGAGCTGAGAATGAGGAAACAGAAAGATGAAAGCTAGGAGAGTGACCAACACAACATCACAAATACAATGCAGAAAAACCATTCCGACTTACAGATCTGCAGTCATCAGTGCACTGCATAACCTCATTCTCACTTGGCAGCAGCGTCATCAACAGCGAGCGACCAGTCTCTGAAAATGAAATCACAGAAAAGTCATCTTCTCTAATCTTGCCCCTCTTCTATTATCTAGGTTCCCTTCAGGATATTACGAAACACAGTAAAACTTTGATTTTTGTTTAATTTAGGGCTAAACCAGGATTAAGCTTTCTGAAAATGAATATTCTGAACCAAGCTTAAAAACAAAAAATCCACACCTAAGTACCTCCCGAAGAAACAGCTATTTCCTTAATGAACAGAACTCTCCCTCCTGTCCACCACTTCACACCTCTCAAATCTCTTTCTATGCCACAAACAGTAGCACAAAAACCACACAATATTGCACCACAGGATGCAGCCCAACACAACCAGCTGCACTGGACTGCATACAATCCTACACCATGAGACCGTTTCTTTCCAAGTGTCCAATATGAACAGCTGCCTTCAGAAACTTAGTATGGCACCAATGGACCAGAGACTACACAGACATGAGCAGTAACGTCAACGGGCATCAACTTCGTGTAGTTTAGATTGACTAAACTCCCCTGATACTCTGAACACTGCCTTGTCTGACAGGTCTTTCCCTCATCGTCTGCCTGCTTGCCATCAGATGGTGTTCATTGCTATGTAACTCAATACAGATCTTTGGACATATGACATGTATACACACATGCGCACACACACAGACATATCTGAAAATATGCATGCAAAGCCAAGCACACCCACCCACACATGCATCTGCATTTGAATTCAATCTTACGATCTTGAAAAGAATTTAACTTTTATAAAAAAAAACGGCAAATACTTAAAACTGGAAAATAAATAACACCCCTCAACTCAGGCTCTCATGCACCTGCATTCAAACGTAATTTCACTGTCCCCTCATCAAAATAAAAAGAAAGAAAGAGGGGGAGGTAAGAGGTGGTAATAGTAGTCCTGGACTGGATCATGCAAAGTGCTACTAGGGACGGTAGTAATATGGGCATCCAGTGTACTCTCACTAAACAACTTTAAGAACTCGACTTTGCAGATGATGTCAGTTTCCTTTCCCATGTACAACAAAAAAAAAATGCACACAGTCAGAGCTGACACAGCTACTGGAAAAGGCAGAGAAAACTGGCCTGAAGATCACCACAAAGTAGCCAGAGGTGATGAGAATCAACCTCAAACAAAAGCTCTGATTTCAACTTCAGGGAGAGAACATCGAGGAGACAGACTCCTCTTCACATATCGAAGGAAAGCAGTCAGCAAGGTTGGCAGTGCAGATGAAGACAACAAGAACTAAATCCACAAACCATGGCATGAATTCAACACGTTGCAACCCACCTGGAACTTCAAAGAACTATCCCCCAGCAATAACCAGTCTTCACCCCAATGTGAAGGCATCTCTGTATGGATCGGAGACATGAAGCACGATCAGTATCATCACCAATTGGCTCCAGATTCATTAACAGATGCCTACAGCACATCTGACATGTGAGTGATCACAACTTTATTATTGTACTAAGCAGTCTGCCATCTTTCTGAACACATGGGTTGTTCCCCTCTCTACATCATTCACCAGAAGGGAGATCGCTTCATGGTCATAGCAACAGGATATGTTAACACTATCAAACACGAAATGTTCATAGACTTCCTGTATTTGTACACCTGCACAGTGCAGGATGATAGCAGTTTGTGTGGCCTTTGGTTTTGCAGACACTCCTGAAGCTAGTAGGTAAAAGTCGATCTGTCTTTTCCAAGAATGAATTGTCTCTGACATGTTATCATCTGTCAGGTCTAGCACAGGAGGAAGGTGAAACTGATCTGCCATGTCCGCCGTAGTGACTGTAGGAGGTAGGTGGGTTCACAGTCGAGTGTATTTCACTGCTACCATGTTAAAATCCGGGAGCCGGAATAGCTCAGTTGGTAGAGCGCCTGACTCGTAATCTTGGTGATCCTGGGATTGCGGGGTTCGAATCTCCGCTGGGGCGTTTCAGTACAGGGGGATTTTTCCCTCTCGGAGTTAACATTGGTTCTGACTCCATTTCCCATACAGTCCTTCGAATGAGACTATAAACCGAGGTTCCGTGTGTGAACGCACACATAATATCTTGCACACACACGTAAAATCCCATCACCAACTTTCGGAAGAGAAGGCCAGTTTGGCCGTTGGTATGGATGACACGTTACACATAGCATGCACCTGCGTGAAAAATGGAAAGAATGAAGGAAGTAAGGAAAACTGAGTGAACGATTGAACGATATTGGCTGGATGACACGGGAAACGACTGAATGAAGCGCCAGCTGGCAGCTCTTCAGTCGGCACTACCCAGGTAGGCAGCCCGTTGTGTAAACGAGTGTCGCTTGTAAAGCGCTTAGAGCTTGGGCTTTAGCCGAGAATAGGCGCTATATAAGTATTCATTATTATTATTATATTATTAATAAGGTCTTCTGCTTAGCATACAGCAGGCCAGCCAGTGTTGAGTGTTCACAATTTTATTATTGTACTGAGCAGTCTGCTATCTTTCTCAACATACAGTTGTTGTTCCCCTCTCTACGTCATTCACCGGAAGGGAGATCGCTCCATGGTCATAACAACACAATATGCTAACACTATCAACAGTACACAGACAGAAAAAAAAGAAAAAAAAAAGGTGGCAATGTACAATGGCAATGCCCTGTCCCCAGGAAGAACAGAAGAATGCTCTGGCTTCACCGGAAACAAGCCAGGCTGAACAGAAAAAAAAGAAAACAGCAGTATAACTGAAAATAACGAAGGGGGAATAGAAGACTAAACACTGAGGCGTTACTCAAAACAAGCCAACGCAATCAGAAGACTTAAAAACTGCAGCGCTACTGAACAGACGCCAGGGAGAACCACCCACATTCCACACAGGGAGATCTGTCGTGATAAAGTTACACAAAACACAATAAAAAAAAAAAAAGGCACTGGCACTGTACCTTTCTCAGCCTGGGCCACTGCAGCATCGACAGAATCAGCGGCAGCAACATCCTGTTGGCTGTGTTCTCCAGAGACACCTTCTGACTGCACACAGCAGTTTATGTAGACTGAAATGCAAGCATTTGAAAAGGCAAACAAACTACCATATTCTTTCTATTGACACATGCTGACTAAAGATGGGATTGTTTGCATGATGAACATTCTTGTCACATCCGGCATTTTCATCATCTTTTTTGAGAAAAATGTGAAACAGCAGTGAATTCTGGCAATACTTAAGGTACAAACAAGCTGAAGGCTTCTTGGCAGTTTCATTCACATACTGATTATGTTGATAATTTTTATTCAGCAAGATTCCCTAACTGCTAAGCAGTTCAGTCAGTGTTGTTTGATGTATCAAGTTCACATCCCATCCCCGCTTGAATCTCAGTTCAACTGCCGCCATGGATACACTGCCACACTGTCAAAAAGATATTTTAGCATGTCAGGATTTGATCTTGAAATAAGGCACAGTATTAACCTCTAGGGAAGTACCTAAAAATGCAACAGCATGCATCGACAACACCAATATTTCATGCTTTTGTTTATCTGTTTATGGTTGAATGGTATACATGAATTGAAGGGTCATCTGGAGTTGGTTAGGAACATAAATGTCTATGGACTTTGAATTCAGCTGAGTACAATTTAACCCAACACCATACGGGTGAAAGTTCTGGAAAACACAAATTGATTTATTAATACAAAATCACTTATCTCTTTAAGCTGATCCTACAATTAGACTTCTAAATAAACATTCAGTATGTCTTATTTTGGGTAAAGTAAACTAGACTGGAAACTGGATTTTGATTGATGACAGCTGCATAGTAGCTGGAAGGAGAGAGTATTTAAAATAATTCTTGTGACCACATTTATATGCATTCATGTGAGTGAGCGTGAGAACCACGAGTCTAGATCATGAACATATATGAGAGAAAGGGAAAATGATGAAGACAGGAGGGATGGTGGGCTGGAAGGGGGCAGAAAGCAGGGAAGGAAGGAGATGGGGGGGGGGGGGGGGGGGGCATAGAAATTAGAGTGTGCATATGCATGCATAGATGCATTAATATGTATGTGAATTTGTCTTCATCAGCTTTTCCAAAACACTACAGTAGATGCCAACATTGAGATATCCATTTAGTTATTACCATAATATGCTTTATATGGGATGTTATGTTAGATTAGGTGTACCCACTGATTTTGTAACAAGAATTAATTCTAATGAGTTCTTTGGCATTGGGTGCAGATAAATGCTAATCTAGACTTAGATGATTGGGCAGAGAAAAAACAGTTTCAATAGAAAACAGCAACAGACTCAACACAACACTTGCATTTAATCATTCATGCACCGGGAAATTTCATAATATACAGAGCAAAGACTGACCAGCCATAAAAGAAATGATCAAGTACCGAAAAAAAAACAAATCAAGAAAAGGCATAAAGTTTTGTAAGCAGAAAACCCAGGGAAATTCCAGTCTCCTGAGTCTCCGATAACTGTTTGAAAATGGCTTCACTGATGGCACCATGGTCAGTTCAAAGCATGGTTATGACATTAGCTGAGTTGTGTGTGTCTGTGTTGTTCTGTCCCGAGTTTCCCAGTGAGAGGAATTGTTTGATCTCTGCGGCAGGATGCCAGTTGTTTCCCTTTCTCACCACAGATTCAGTAATCCCTGAGTTCTGACGCAGTTTTTCAATTCCTTTTATATTCTGAAGAGCTCAATTTAAACTGTATATTATACACCATTCTGTGTTTGCTTTGTTCTCACTTTTTTTTTATGTTGCTTGATAATGCCGACTAACAGAAAGTGTTCATCTTCTTTCAATCACAAGATTGTGTTTGTACATCCTGGTGAACTGATATCATAGGTTACATAAATGGACAGTATACTTAGCAAACTACATTTACAACTACCTTACCTAATATGTGTATATTCTGTCTTATGTTTTCATAAACCTCAGCATTAAAACTGCAAGTTAAAGGTGCAGTCATCCGTTCAGATAAACGGCGGTCATCTTAGGCAAAAAGCTTGAAAATTTCATCTACACCCATCAACAAATGTCCACACTAACTGGTGCCAAACCTCCATCTGTATATGCATACAGAAGACAGTGTATTTACAATTGTAAAAACCTTTGGTGACTTTTGGAAACGGAAATATCCAATATGCATTTGGGGAATTTAGCAAGCAGAGGGACACTGCCAGGCCTTCTTATTCTGCCCCAACTGACATGCTGTGATGCATAGTAATAATCCCCACCCAGACATCCATGATCGAGGACAGTGTTTACCGAGGTATCTTCATGGCTGTTTGATTTTTGGATGAATTGACGACATATTTCATATATGGTGGATAGTCAGACGATGCACTGATTATACAGTGGACCAACATTTGTCAGACAATGATAGTACACTTGTCATTAATTAAACTGTCTTGAACAAAGAAATATTCACGGAAAACAAGTCCAGTCAAATAATTCCTCCATCATCAAGCAGAAGATTTTAACAATACTTCGCAAAGACTTATGAAAAATGAAGTTGGGGCATTGGGAGTGGGATAGAGGGATACTGGGAGGAGGAAACAGAGCAGGGGGAACAGAGAAGAGGAAGTTGAAGTGTAAATATGAAACTTCACCAGCTTCATATGGGGACTGTCAATGTCAGCCTTGAGAAATGAACCATTTGCGTCATCTGTCTAGAACTGATTTTCATCCCTGGTTGGGATTCCTCCATGGAACTTAGCTGGATGTTGATATCTATCTATACCTATATCTATATATCTAAATCCATATATATTTGTACACATACACACACACGCACGCATGCACACTCGCACACACACACACACGCACACACATTCATACACACACACGCATGCATGCACACGCACTCATGTATGCACACATGCACACACACACACACACACACACACACACACACACACACACACACACACTGTGGAAAATCTCTCACCTGCTGATGACTCCTCCATTCAGGCTGGTGCGCAGGTGGCAGGTGAGATAAGACACTAGTCTTGTGGTGCCAGTCGCTCTGTTCACGATGCCATCCTTCAGTTCATAATGCATTGTGGCCTTGTTCCACACTGACACACCAAGGATCTGCACGAGCAAGCACATGAATGAAGCGCATAAGTACATCTGACAAACCACAGCCCATACTGAACTTTTTCATGCAATGTTCCACACAAAAAAGTTCAACTAAATGATGGCCCTACAGTCTCAAAAAAAAAAATGGATTCAAAACCACAGTTATGAGCTATTTAGAGCCCTACAAATGGCTACTGAACATTAACCATTTACGCTGAAAATAAAGTGTTGGCAAATCATCATACATTCTACATTCTAACATTCCTTCTGTTCCTCCTTTCAATAGCGCAGGAGGAGAACTTATCTGAATTAGTTCTCGTCCCCTGTCACATCCACAACTAAAAGCAGACCATGAATCAGTATGAACTGGTGTACATTATAAGAGTCATCTTTAAAAGGAAATCCAACAATAATACTCATTCTTGAAATTTTGTATTCAATCCTGTGCATGAATTCACAAGCATGGATCTATACATGTTTGAAACCATGCTTTGTGTTCACAACCCTTACCATGGGATTATCAAACCTTGATCTCTGCAAACACACGAAACAAAGCCGCTTTCAAACACACTTTTTAGATATATCACAGAAATTTCATCCCTTAAATCAGACGCGTCAATCGATACACTTCTAAATAATGTTTGCATTCTTACAACTGTCACTTTTATAGGACATATATTAAAATAAATGTCATGGGAAAGAGATCAAGTAAGAAGACACATGATGTTAACATCATATTTACACAAGCACTTACCTTGTTTGGGGTGGAAAACTGCCCAGCAATCTCCATGTTCTGACAGTTAACTTTGGTCTTAGACACAGAGTCTGGTGACATCACAGCGTAAGAAACTTGGCATTCCCCGCAGACGTCAATCTGTCACAGATATTCCCATCATAGCAAAATCCAGGAAACACAGGGCATCATGACACACACTGGGTTAAAGACTAGGTGGAGAAGGAAGGAAATGTGCGTGTATGTGTGTGTGTGTGTGTGTGTGTGCGTGCGTGCATGCATGCGTGTGCGTGCGTGCGCTGTGCGTGCGTGCGTGCATGCATGTGTGTGTGTGTGTGTGTGCGAGCGTGCATGCATGCATGCGCGCGCATGCATGCATGCGTGCGTGCGCATGCACGCTCATGTTCATGTATGTGTGTGTGTGCATGTGCACATACATGCAACTATAAGAAGTAAAGTATGTGTACGTATATAACAGTATGAGTATGCAAGTAATTATTCTTACAAGTTGATGAAGGTGTGGAAGTCCATGAGGGTTGGAGTGAGTTTGTGTGTGTGTGTGAGTGTGTGTGTGTGTGTGTGTGTGTGTGTGTGTGTGTGTGTGCATGGGCACACATACGCACATGCTCATGTACACACATTTGTATGTTCAAATGTCTGACTATGTATAAACGCAAGTATGCACACATGCTTCTGACAGTACTACCAGATGGAGACCTCCAATATATTAGTGTAGCGTCAGGGTCACTAAACCCAGACCAGCTCACCCCTTACCTCAGTTCTCTCCCCTGCCTCCTGCCTGAGCTGGAAGAGTGCCATGATGCCCTTCTTCAAGTTGGTAGAGAACACGGGGTCACCATCCGCCACGTACACCCTTTCCACACTGTCGCCTGTCAGCTCAAAGTAGGCTGGATATTTCACCATGAAGTTCAGTTCTCTTTCCTCCGTGGGCCGAGCCGCACTGGTGAATCTGGCTGATGTCACCTGAACAGCGTGAAAGCAATGTTAGTAGCAGCAAAGCATGACAGTTAGTTCACTGTTTTGTGTTCCCCAGATAAAACACGCGAAAAGTCATCTAAAAAATGCATTGTCTAAAGCAGCTGTGAGGTTGTTTAAGGCATTTTACTGGACAGGGGGATTTGTATACGGCTGTTTTGCCACTTTGGCAGCCATAGTTTGTCTTCAGGAGAGCAATTCCTTATGTTTGAGAATGAGAGCTTATAAAAGCTGAAAGGAATCCCCAGAAACATTGCATGGCACACAACAGACAGTTAACTATGGGCAAGTTCCTATCAACCAATCTAAACTCGAAGCAAAGCCGAGAGACGTTTCAGTGAAACTGAAAAGCAACCAGTGCTGATTATGAGAACTCTCTTGAGTCAACTCAGTTTCCGCTGATACAGTCTCTGTGCTGCAATCAGGTGTAGATGTGGTCTTTGTGCGGAAAATGTGCAGCAGTTACAGTAGATATTTTCTAGCCCCCTTTTTTCCTTCCTTGTCTCCCTCCCCGTGCTCTGTCAGTTTCCCTTCGTTTCCCTTCCATCTCCATCTGTGGGGCCAGAAGTGTGATCAGCCTGTGGCGTGAGCAGACTTTCGTGCCTCATACCAGTGACACATCTCTCCCACGACAAGCTTTCCTGCATCTCACTTGCTGTCTTTTCGGCTTTATCTTTTTTACATTTTGCCCATCAGTCTTCTACAGAACTTGACATTTCACAGAACTCCATGCAATCAAGTATACATATTATTCACTCCTTTCTGCTTACTAGTGAACGAATACATATACAAAACAAATAGAATGGAATACCTCCTGTGATCATAATACATGGATTTCATATCAAAAACACTAGAAGGGCATTCTGAAGAATGCATACCTCCACTTACATTGAGCACAAATATGGGGGAAAAAAGACAAAAAACAAAAAAACAAAACAAAAAAAAACAGATACATGGACTATAACAAATCACAGTATTTCAAAACACCACAAACCATTTTTACGTCATTAGTTATGAGATATCTGCAGAAAGTTTGATACATTTTTCCTGTAAAGCAGGTTAAAAATATATATTAATAGAAAAAAAGATCATCAATTTTGCCCCTGTCATTTGATCCAGATCTGCAACTATGTTCCTCTTTTTTAAGAATAATTCAGTAACACCACTTTAACTATGTTACTCTGTTTTAAGAATAATTCTTTGAAAGTACGCTTAACTCAAGGACAAATTACAAGACAAAACACAATGCGTTTCAACCTCTTAGAGCTTCTTAGGGCAAGATAAACAATGTTCAGGACATGAATGAATGTTGTTTATCTTGCCTGAAGAAGGCCTAAGAAGTCGAAACATGTTGTGTTTTGTCTTGATATTTGTTTGTCCTTCTTTTTGGCGAACTCACTAAAAATCGTTCTCATAATTTGTTTTAATTTTCACCTGCAGTCACATCACTTTGAAACTAACTATGTACTTTTGATTAAGTGCTGTAGCGCATCAAGAATGGGTCTAGGTGGATCTGCTCCATCTGTTAAAAGTATCAACTTTTGATGGCTCTTTTTGATACATATGGGACCAAGACCTGCAACATCTGTGCTGGGATAATACAGTAAAAACACACAGTAAAGCCTATGTAAAATATATGGGTAATGGGGGGACCTGCAGTGTTCAGACTGTGTAGTCCAGAGTGAGGACTGGTAAAGGTAAAAATCACTACTGTTTGCATCATCCGCAGACAGACAAGCCGACCCACGACAGATGTCAATGAAAGCATCACCTCCTCACCAGACATAAGGAGCACAAAGCGCTTTTCTGCATTTGTTTACTGAATCAGTCAGTCTGTTCACTGAGCTAGTCTATTTTGTTTCAGGAAGAAATCCATTGGAGTATGGGTGTGTGTGCACATGCATGCACGTAAGAGTCATGTATGCATGCGTGCATGCGTGCATGCATGCATGTGTGTATGTGTATGCACATGCATGCTTGAACTCATCCCCCTATTTTGAGCAAATAATTATGTGTACATA
>JADBJO010000188.1:282500-300000 GCA_016801955.1 Conus betulinus | reverse complement strand
AAAACTCAGCTGGGAAATCTACAATCAGAAATAAAGAAAACAAAAAAAGCCCACTTCAAGAGAAACCACGTACAGGGGTTCAGACTGTTTCCACAGGATCACCCCCATCCTGTTCAACATTCTTTAAAGAAGCACGTCAACCTGGCCTTAGCACAGTACCCCACAGCGCGGAACAACCCCCAGGACGACAAAGACAGCGACCATTTGTTGTTAAGGAGGGAAAATGATTTTCGGGATGCTGCCCCCTCCGATGACGTGGCTGACCGAAGTCAGAAGGAAAGGCACTGAGCCTGCCTCAGTATGCAGTGTCCACGGCCAACTCCTCTCCCTGCTGGGACAATTCTGAAGAAGAACCGATCCAGGAAAAGAATCTGAATCCACCAAAAACGCTCCATAACCCCCGACCATAACGACCCCCCACTCCACCCCTCATCATCCAATGCATCTCCTGTTGATGTTTTAAAAACACAACGTGTCCAGAGAGAGCAACAATGCTCATAATAGGCGATTCAGTACTTCGCTTCGTCAACCCGAAAAGACTTGCCCCTCCGAACGAATTTATGTACAAATCTGTGTTCCGGGTATGCAAGTACATGAATTGTTTTCCTGGCTGCTGTCCCTGAAATCTTTCCCTGACATTATAGTCACGTTAGTGTCCATGTCGGGGTGAACTCCTGTCCTGCTGGTCCTGTCCAGAAGGAAGTCTGGATGCGACTTTGTGTCCCGATGCTGTGAGATCTTCCCCAACGCCAAACTGTCCTTCAGTTCCATCGTTCCTGCCAGAGGTCGACATCACCTGAATAACTCGATCCGCCCATCCAACCGCCATTTACAGGCTGTCTGTGACCAGCTGGGAGTGTCGTTCATTGACCACGACTCCACATTCACCACTCCTTCAGGGGCCCCTCGTCTGGCCTCTATCAGGATCTGATCCACCCTAGCGCCAAAGGAACTGGCAGACTGGCTGCCAACCTCAAGTCACTGTGGCGTGGAGGTCCATCAGGTGACGTGCCTCAGCTGGCCCAAGGGAGCTCATCCAGAATACCGTCCTTCAGCAATAACATTTTTATTGATGGTCCTCAGCGGAGGAGGCATCAACGCAGTACAGATACCGGATTTGATAATACTACTGGTGCCTACGATTCTCGTCCTCTCCATCGTGAATTCCCACCAAACTCTGTACAGATACTGGATTTGATAATACTACTGGTGCCTACGATTCTCGTCCTCTCATCGTGAATTCCACCCAACACTGATCCAGTCCCCACAGACTGCCCACACCCTTCTTCTCTGTTCCATTACCCATCTCTAAATCCAAGACCCAGACAGACAGACCTGTGCTCTGCAAATCATTACCCTTCCCACACCTCCCCCCCTTGATGATGTCGATATAATTAACAGAACTCCCCAAAATCATTACCCGTCCAACACCCTTCCCACTTATGATGTGAATAAAATTATCAGGAATCCACCCCCACATCATTACCCTCCCACACCATTCTCCCTAATGATATGAATAAAATTAGCCGTAATTCACCCCCATCCACGTATTTCAGACAGGAAAGGAGTTATCATGGTAATCCTTCCCCTGCTTTCCCAAACATGCAGTATCCCTCTAACATTCCCATTCAACCCGTTTATAACACCTCAGTGGGTTCTAATCACACGAACAATCATTATGCTCTCGAACTGTTCAGGTTGGCATCTCAGCTACTTTCCCAACAACACGTATCTCCTCCTTAAATCAAAGAAAACATTACCATGGGCGTACATCCGGAGAGAGAGAGAGAGAGAGAGAGAGAGAGGAGAGAGAGAGAGAGAGAGAGAGAGAGAGAGGGGGGGGGGGGGGGGGGGAAGGGGAGAGAGAGAGAGAGAGAGAGAGAGAGAGAGAGAGAGAGAGACAGAGAGAGAGAGAGAGAGAGAGAGAGAGAGAGAGATGCGATGGAAGGGGTTGGGGTGGAGGTGGAAAGGGGTAATAAATATATTTATGTTTCCACATGATTTATTCACTCCTGTGTCAAGAATAGAAATGCCTTTGCCAATGTGTAAGCTTAACAATGTTTTCAACCCATACGTGCTTACACGTACGGCGCGTGATGTGTGCGTGCGCGCGTGTGTGGTGTGTGTGTGTGTGTGTGTGTGTGTGTGTGTGTGTGTGTGTGTGTAAATGACATCACCGGGCTCGGCATTAATTCTTGCTTGACTTGCTACCGAGGTTTTGACAGTGGTATCGTTTTGTCTCTTGCAGTGATACTTTGCCTTTGTTACTGGCTGGGATTTTTTTCAGCGCTTTGTTTATTGCTGCTTTTAAAATCTGTATTGTTGTTTGCGTTGCAGTATTCACTGATCTTTGTATTTTTTCTCCTTGTTTGACTTGCTACCGAGGTTTTGACAGTGGTCTGTGAATTGATAGGAGCGAAACAGACTGATAATTGCGCTAGTGTTTATTAGGAGATACTTCATTTCGTCTTTTGCATTGATATTTTGCCTTTGTTACTGGCTGGCATTTCTTTCAGCGCTTTGTTTATTGCTGCTTTGAAATTTGTATTGTTGTTTGCGTTACAGTATTCATTGATCTTTGTATTTTTTTTCTCACTTGTATAGTGGATCGTGTTTTCCTTGTTGGCCTGTATATAATCAGAACGTGGTAGCCCTTGGCTAACCGAGGATGGACTTAGAGTGGGGCATCTAAATATTAATCATGTTATAAACAAGATTACTGAAATATCATCCATATTATCAAATTTGGGCAAACACATTTCACATATTTGGTTTTTCAGAATCCCATTTATCTCCTTTCATATTTAATGGTGACCTTCAATTCCAGGCTATAATATAATTCGTAAAGACCCATTCAGAAAGGAGAAACTGGCATAATAGTGTGTGTCCATCAGTCAATTTAAGTTGAAAGAATTGATTACCTTGAACAGCATCACGTAGAAACTATTTGGATCGAAATACAACTGAAGTATAACAAGCCCATACCTCTATGTTTTCTATACAGGAATCCAGCCGAACATGTCGACTGGATCGACCGCTTCATTTCAATGTTGGAAAATGCTAATGATAATTACAAAGATGTCATAATATTAGGTGACTTTAATATTGATTTATTCAAAAACTGATAATCACTGGACTCAAACTTTTGAATCATTTGGTTTGACACAATTAATAAAATCAGCTACCCGTGTAACCAACTCTTCTGAAACATTAATAGATCATATATATGTTACCAATTCAGAAACAATAGAAGAATCAGTTGCTCCTGCTTATGGTTGCAGTGACCATTTTCCGATTTGTTTTACGTGGACCAACAAGGGTGTCAAAATACCCAAGTTAAATCATAAAACGATTACATTCAGGAACTTTTCAAAATATGATCGTGAAAAATTTCTCTCAGATCTTTTAAATTCCCCTTTAAATGACGTATATCAGCATACTGACCCCAATGAAGCTCTGCAAGTATGGTATAAACATCTTCCATGACGTATACAATAAGCATGCCCCTCTTCAAACTAAAAGAGTAAAACATCGGATGAAACCACCTTGGCTTACAAAAGAAATACAGGACACTATATATCACAGGGATTATCTGTTAAAAAATGGCTCTCGCGAATAATTCAAAAAGTACAGAAATAAGGTGACTCCCTAATATGATCAGAGAAAAGGAAATATTTCTTGGACCTAATTAATAGAAAGAAAGACAGTAAATCTATTTGGAAAGCTATACATGGCTTAACCAAGAAAAATTCTGACCCTTTATTAAACTTAACAAAAGACATATCTGCAAGTGAACTGAACGCCCATTTTGCAAGTATAGCAAATCAAATCATACGAAACGATGAATCAAAAAGTAACGATCTACAAGAATTACGGAAATACTGCCACCAGAAGAACATCCATTCAGCTTTTGATATTAGTGCCATGAATGTCCACGAAGTTTTCTCTTCTCTTAGACAGTTAAAACAGACATCTACTCGTGGAATTGATGGAATTGACGGGAAAATTCTTAAGCTTTCAGCATCTGTTATAGCAGAAACCCTCACATATATTTATGATCTCTGCATTGATAAGCATTGCTTTCCTGATGCTTTTAAACAAGCTAAAGTCATACCATTGTACAAATCAGGAAATATGGTTGATTCTTCTAACTATATCGACCTATCTCTATTCTATCAGTTCTTTCAAAACCATTAGAACAACACATAAAAAAGTGTCTTCTTTCTCATGTCAAAAAATTCGATCTACTACACCCTAATCAATCCGGATTTAGAGAGAATCATTCTTGTCAAACAGCTCTTACCAAGATAGTTGATCGATGGCTTTCAAACGTAAACAACAAACACTTTTCAGGAGTTACTCTTCGTGGATTTTGCTAAAGCTTTCGATGTCATTAATCATGAACTTTTGCTCAGAAAGTTAATTATTTATCGACTAACTTCCGACACTCTAAAACTCATTTCATCCTTCCTTCCAACAGGCAACAATTAGTTTTATTAAATGATTGTTATTCTACTTTGATTCCCAATAACTTTGGTGTGCCACAAGGCTCGATCGATCCTTGGTCCACTGCTCTTCTTATTCTATATTAATGATTTACCATTAACCTTGACTTCTCATCGCGAAATGTTTGCCGATGATACCACTATTGACACTAATAATTCTAATGCTCAGTAAGTCTACCTTGATATTCAGAAAAATATCAATCTTCTCGTTAAATGGACACAACTCAATCACATGTCTCTGCATCCTCAAAAAACGAAATTCATGTTGATTACAACAAGGCAAAAACGTCAAAATGTAACCGAAAACTTGCCAATCCTTTATATTGGTAACGAAATAATCAAAGATGTTTCAAATCACAGAGTCTTAGGAATAGCAGTCGACAACAACCTATCTTGGTCGAAGCATTTAGAACTTCTTTCCAAAAATCTTGCCGTAAAACTGTATCATCTCAGGAAAATAAAAAACTTTTTAGATTATCACACCAGAAAATTATTTTTTCAATCTTATATTCAACCAAATATTGACTATGCCTCGACACTCTGGGATTTAGCTAGCAATAAGTTGCTTAAACCATTGACTAGTATATACAAGAGCTGTCAAAATAACAATTGATAAACTCTCGCTAGGGCACCCTGATTATGAACGAGCAGGTATCCTCCATTCAAGACCAAACTATTGTACAATAAAGCACTTTTTATGCATAAAATACTACACGGCGGTGCTCCTTCCTATTTAATGAATATATTTACTTCTAATGATCATCGTCATTCGCATAAAATAAATCTCCCTTTCCCATCAATTAATTTATGCAAATCAAGCCTTGCTTATTCTGGGGGGCTGGCTGTGGATATAATATCCAGAAAAATTAAAAAAACGAACCAAACACTAGCAAGTTTAAATCCATCTTTTTACGTACTTGATGTATCTGTCTGATCTTACACCACTTTACCCAAAGATGTACCAATAACTGTTCTGTGTAAATGTTTCATTTTCCTTATTAGTTCTTCCTATTCTTCCATCCATCCCCCTCTCCTCACATTCTTATTGTCCCCCATCCCACCCCATCTCACTCCCACCCCACCGTCTCCAACACCTTCTGTCGGTGTTCCCTCTGTACATAGATTTTGTGTCCTTTTGTATTTTTATGTTTCATATTTAAGAGTGATTTTCCATTATTTTATATTAATCAATATTTTTTTTCCCTTTCCTAAATTTCTTTTGGTCCCGGAGGGCTGGATGTAAAAAAGCAGTGATGCTTCCATTACCCTCTGAAAATAAAAAATTCGTTCGTTCGTTCGTTCGTTCGTTCTCTCTCTCTCTCACGCACACACGCACACACATGTTAATCTAATACCTTTACGACGTAAAAAATTCACTGTAGCTGTGAATATAGCCACGAATGAAAAAAACATGGCTGCGCGCATGGTCTGAAAACGAAACGTGAAACAGTTACCAACGTAGACAGGGCATGTGGCTGATGCACATTGTCTACAGACTTTACATCGTGGTGGTTTTCATTGTCGGTGCCTACAATGTCGCTGGATAGTGAAGCTGCGGAGAGCGTGTCCACCGAAAACAGTGTGAGAGCCATTGTTGACACACATGATGCTGGGGATCAAGCTGACGAAGTAAAAGTTGCACAAGCGACAGGTGGTACTGGTACTGGTGGTGATGAAACCACTGGGTCTAGTGCCAGTCTGACGGCGCCGTTATCAAAGAATCAGATCAAAAAGTTGAAGAAGAAAGAGCGATGGCAGCAGATCAAAGCCGAGAAACGGGTAAAAAGTTCCCAATTATAGATAATATTATCTGTCTGAAACAGAGCGCCCACAAAAGTGATAATGATAGATGATCTGCATTTTCTCTCTTCTTGGAAGTTTCTCACCTCCCCCCACCCCTTCCCCTTCTCTTCCTCTCTCTTCTAATGTTCCCAACATTCTCCCTCTCTCTCTCTCTCTCTCTCTGAGCTCTCTCACACACACACACACACACACACACACACACACACACACACACACACACACACACACACTGAACTACTGCTTCACACACACACACACACACACACACACACACACACACACACACACACCATTATGGTCTAGGGTGGCTCAGCATCAAGTTATATCCAAGGGGACAAACCCTTGGTTTTGTTGAGCAAAAAAAATCTAGCAGAATTAGCGCAGAAATGCTGATTACCAATCTTGATTTCATTGTTAGGAAAGAGTTAAGATAAGTGACAAATCCTAGGCTTTGTCTGTTTTTGTTTATTCTTCATTAACCAGATTTTATTTTCCAGCCATGCAGAAAAAGAGAAGAAGAAGAAAAACGATTTGCTGAACTGAGGGAACGAGGTGAGGAGATTGATTGGACCATCAAGAAAAAGCCTGAAGAAAAACAGAATGGTTGACTCAGCTTGTCGACAGAGAGTTGTCATCGACTGTTCATTTGATGCCTATATGACTGAGAAGGTAACTGAGTGTGCAACTACACTGAGCCATGATCATTGCTGTATACTAAAATATTGAAACTTGGTATAAGTTGTTGCATGAAAAAATGTTAAGATTAAAGGGCAGGTATTACTGTAATGGCTTAGTGAACTCTACATTCACCAGTATTTAGATTCATCTTAGAGCAAGATATATTCATTGTTTTTTTTCTAGATAATTAGGGGGTAATAATACCTCCAGCAAGGGTCAATTGAAATGAGTGATTTTCTTTAACACTGAAGTTGGCTTTCTTTGCTCTTCATTGGATGCTTTCACTTGTAGACTGTGATTTTGCATTGAGTTGAAAGCTTTGAAAAGGAGCATACTCTCATAGTGCTGTATACACTCATATAGTCATTTGGTGCTATGTGGGACAAATTGTTGACATGCGTGTCTTAGTTAAATGTTTGACTCACTGACTGACATGTTTTGTGGCTTGTGGCGAAACCCCCCCCCCCCCCCCCCCAATTCAAGTCTTTTGTGACTGATGCAGTTAATGGGAATTTTATTCTTCCTGCATATCTTTACAGCTAAATTATCGATATGTGATGAGAAAGCTGAGAAGTAATACAATATGTATTCATACCCCCATTTTATGTAATCTAAATACTGATTAACCGTTTGATTGTTAGTGACAAGTCTGATTGTTTGTGAGGGATTGTAACATCCTTGTGAAGAGACAGAGCAGACAAATCTTGTGACTTAAGGGGAGCTTCTCTGACATGAATTGAATGATGGGTGGCTAGCAGTTGCTTACCTCAGGAGAAGAGAGAGTTGAGGTGAGCTGAAATAGGCACTGGGGAATTTTTCTGATTAGTCAGGGGGCTTTGCTACTGTGAACTTTTTCTGGCATGGGCAGAGTGAGAAAGCCCTTAAATGTGTGTTTTGCTGCAATCTGAAATACGTCTCACACATTAGTCAGGGGTGTTGCTACTGTCAGTCTTTTTCTGTCTCTTGTGAGAGAGCCCTCAAAACATGCTGTTACCATCTCTCGCCAGTTACCTATGGGACAGGGTCATTGATCAGGTGAGCCATGCCCTTGAAACTAAAGTGTTACCAAACTTTCACTTGAACTAGTTCACTCAAAAACAGTTTCCGATACCACTGAATGGTTTGTTACCTATGGGACAGGATCAGTTGAGTCAGGTCAATAACTTGAGTTTAGAATGACAGGACAAAAACAAGCAAAGTGTACTGACTTCTTCCACCTTTTCTCTTTCAAGAAGGGTGAACAATCAAGGCATATGAGGAGAGATGATTTAGAACTCCTGTCAACAAATTGTATGACTGTACATCTCAAAACTTGAGCTTAGGATGACAGGACGACAAAGAACAAGCAAAGTGCAACAATACTGGTGTCCCATGAAACAGTGACTTTAAAACATTGAAAAAAACATGTGGGGGATACAGGATGATGGGAGAGTAATGAAAAAAATGTGAGGGATCTTTTGAGCATATGCTTGAGCAAATTTGTATACTAAAGAGATCAAAAGGTATCAACAGCCAGTGAAGTCAGCTACAATTTAACAATTCAAGTAGTTGTGAGTTCACACAAGTGCTTTCAGCAGCTAAGAACCGTGCAAAAAATTTACGAGGATGTCCTATGAGATGGGACCTCCTACTGATTGACCAAACAATAACATGTTGAAGTTAGTGGTGGGCCTGGCTAATCAATTTTTCTGTCAGAATACAGTGAATTTGCAAAGATCAAAATGAAATGATCAACACACACAGTGAAGTCACACACTACACACACACAATCTAAGTATTGTAAGTCACACACACTTACACACATATAAGAAACTGCGCATAACAGCCTTTAAGGGAAGAAATGATGACATGCACACACACACTGACTGACACACACACAAAGGTGTTGACAGGTTAGTGGCGGGGGGGGGGGGGGGGGGGGGGGGGGAAACGGAGATTTTTTTTTGGATATAATTAGTTGTAATTTGACGTGCTTTGAACTGAGGACACACACACTTTACGCTATAAAGTTTCTTTTTCTACACATGTTTCATCCTGTATTGTTAGGCACACAAGAACTTAGAGTCGAAACATACCTTGCACTTTGCCTTGTTCTTTTCCTTACTCTTACAGGCTTTAAAAAATTGTTTTTAATATTTTTTATTTGCCCTTAAATTAATCCATTCATTCTGTAGGTGGCATAACAAAACATTCAAGGCTAGGTAGAATCCCAATTGTTTCGCAATGTTTAAGAGGCTGATTGTTCATTGATTGCGCAATGTGGTTTAAAAGGGCTCAGTGGATTGAACACTGCAGTGTGGAGCCTGGGCCCATCTCAGTAACACACTGGCCTGTACTTTTCTCTCCCTCCACCATTTGTAGGTTGTTCCCATCTGTCTGTCAAAGTGATGAACCTGGATGGAGTTTGCATTACTGCTATGAGCATGAAAAAAAAAAAAAAAACAGTTCTATGACAATAGAAGAATTAACATGAGAATGTTCTGTTGTTTTACTCATTGCCAGTGACCAGTTCACAACTTGACAGTCAATATGATGTGTGTGTGTGTGTGTGTGTGTGTGTGTGTGTGTGTGTGTGTGTGTGAGTGTG
The DNA here is from genome assembly GCA_016801955.1 of Conus betulinus. NCBI lineage: Eukaryota > Metazoa > Mollusca > Gastropoda > Neogastropoda > Conidae > Conus > Conus betulinus. Next base: position 290,427 of record JADBJO010000188.1, on the reverse strand, counting down.
TGCACATGTAATATAACTCTACATTACTGTCAGTGTTTGTGGTCTGTGTGACAGGACACCACATTTTTAGTGCAGCAGATTCAGCAGTTATGCTGCCAATCGCCGGGCTGAGAACCCCTTACAGGTAAGACAATCCAATGCATTGTTGCAGGTAAGACTTATACAGTGCCAGCCAGATGATACAGTCCATTGCACAATTGCATGCAATACAGTTGCAAACAGGTAATACAATCCCAAATATACAAGGATATAAAGAAAAAAAAAATGCTGTTACCGGCAATACCATCCCAAACAGGCAGTATGATCCGTTATGCTGTTACAGATAATGTTGTCCCAAACAGTGTTTCTTACACTGTCACAGGTGACAGACAGGTAATGCATGCAATCTATTGTTCTGTTATTAAATGCAGGTAATAACAGTCCAAAATAGGTAACACAGCTCTTTATACTGTTATAGGTAAAACAGTCCATTGTAATGTTAGAGGTATTACAAGCCTTAACACAGTTACAGATAATTACAGTATTACCCTGTCATGCAGACTCGGACCAAAATGGAATGCCATAGCATCATGTTCATCCTCCTCATGCTCAGTGATCAGTGTTTATATGAAGAGAGTCTCAGTTTCCATGGCCATTCATGCCATGCCTTCATGATGGCCTCAGTTTGGGTTTTTCTCTCCGCATCTATGCCCTTTGTGAGTAAGTTTTGAGGTTACCAGCGTCAGCAAGGTCATGGACTGTCACCGGATGGACTTTGTGGCATGTTGGGGAGGGATATGCTCGCTCACACCAGCTCAGTGACCGAGCAGTTATTTTCGACTGTAGGGGGGTAGTAGCAGGTGGTGTTATGTGAATGTTGGATGAGAACAGGCACCACTGAAGACCACTGAGGTGACTTGGCACCTGTGCAGTGTCTTCCTCTGGTGGGTTGCCCCAAGACAGCTTAATATTGACTCATTCTTTATGTTGCTGGTGCATCAGAAAAAGCTTTGGGATTGACTGGATTGGGAGCCTAAGGGAGTGGTGTGTTGGGATGATGCTACAGAATTGGCACAGAAGATGAGATAGGAAAAATCAAAAGGAGAGAGAGAGAGACAGTGTGTGTGTTTTGGAGAGAGAGAGAGAGAGAGAGAGAGAGAGAGAGAGAGAGAGAGAGAGAATATTTCAAATAGTTCAGTGAAAAAAAAATGCCCTGAATGTTTCAGCTGTACATTTGTGGCCTTGGAGGGAAAGCCAAGCAGCGACTGGACAACATAGGGGACTACAAAGGATGGGATGTAGGTTATTTTTTTTTTTTTCTTTTCCTTTTTTCTTTCAAAGGGTTATTTTTTTTGGTATCATACCTTTCTGTGAACATGGAGACAGTTTGGCTCTCATATCTCTCTTGTGTAGACATGTAGCTTTGTTGTTTTTGTTTTTCTTATGGGTGAATCTTATTGTTTTGTGTGTATAGTTTTTCTCTTTTGCAATTTGTGGGTTTTATTTGGTACCTTTTATGCATCTTTTAATGAAGATTTTTTTTTTTTTTTAGTTTATTTTGCTTTATTTTTAAATTGTAGGCAATGTATTTGTTCTCTTTTGTTGTTGCTTTCGTTTCTGGGTTGTTTTTTTACTCATTCTTTTTTGTTTGTGTATTTGTGGGTAGTTTTTTTCCGACTTTTTTTTCCAACTGTTGGCAGTTTTTATGGGTCTTTTTGAAATTTTTTTTAACCTCTATTGTCTTGTTTATATGAAGTTTTTCGGTATCCGTGTATGTTTGTAAGCCATTTTGTGTATCTTTTGTTTGTATGGAAGTATTTATTTGTTAGTCTGTAGGTTTTCTGTGCCTTTGTTTTTGTTTGTTTGTTTGTTTTGCTTTGTCTCCATTCTGTGTCTTTTATATATATAGCAGTTTTTTGTGTGCTTCTTTTGTTGGTTGGTATTTTTTCTTTTTTTTTTCTCAGTATGGTTGCATGTTGGGTGTGTTTTTTTTGTTCGCTTTCATCATATGTAGTTGTTTTTTCTGAACCTTTTTACACATAGAATATTTTTTTTTTAAAAAAAATCTTTTAATATGAAAGTAGTTTTTCTGTCTTGTTTCGAGGTAGGTGGATTTTTTTTTTCATGTCTTTTGGTGAAATTGTTTTATACATCAACCCTTGCAGAAATCACATGTCACAGTGTTAAAGCATTATCATAATTGTTCATTCTGTTTGATTAAGCATACAACATATGCGAACTGCATGCATCAAAACATTTCATTCATAAATTTAGGGGCCGATACCTGGCAAAACATGGTTTTCAGTCACTGTACAAAGAAACCAGCAATCAAAACACTGCGTATGAACAGGGTATGAATGAATTAATGGTTTTGGACAGGAAGGCAAAAAAGGGATCAGCTCTATCAGGTCCCCAGACCAGATCACCTCTTATGGTCAGGTGGTGATATGGCGTGAACCTGAATAGAGCTAAATTTGGATTAAGAGATAGCAAATATGATATGTTGTAGGGTCTAATGTATAATTTTTCATAATGTCTTTTTTATTTCAAAGATTAGGGAATGTTTTATATTTCAAAGATTAAAGAATGCACTGTTTTAATACAAAGTGTTTTGTGGTCTGAACTTCATGGTAACATAAAAATATTATGCTTTCTTTTGGCTTTCTTTCAGTTTCAGATGAACCATGACCCTGTTTGTTTTCAGATGCACAAGGAAGAACGAGACTTCACGGAAGTATTTCCCAAAGGGAGATTGTGTATCTGAGCAGTGAGTCCCCCAATGTGCTGGAGGGCCTGGATGACAGCAAAGTCTATGTCATTGGGGGGTTGGTGGACCACAACCACCATAAAGTAAGTCATCCCATTTTTTTTTCTTCTAGATGCCCCAAGTCCTTGCACGTTTAGGATGAGTGTGCAGCACTAGTTTAAAGGACCCAGAGAAATTCCATCATGTCTAGAGTAACAGTTCTAAAGTCAGAAGGGAACAAGAGAGAAAAATTAACAGGGCAACCAGTACTCTTGCAAAGTTGTAGGGGACTAGAGAAATGTGAACTGGTAGCTGTTTAAAAGTTTCAACATGGTAATCAGTAATCATGCAGAAGTTTTGTGTGTGTGTGTGTGTGTGTGTGTGTGTGTGTGTGTGTGTGTGTGTGTGTGTGTGTTTTGGCTTTTAGACAACCTGAACCTTTTGTAACATTTCTTCAGCACAGTCTTATGTGTTACGCCAGTGACTGGTGTGTTCCAGGGCCTGTGTCACCAACTGGCCGAGGAGAGGGGGTGGCCCATGCCCAGCTGCCCATCGGTCAGTTCCTGCAGCTGAAGTCCCGCAAAGTGCTCACCATCAACCATGGTCAGTATACACTGCTTTGGGTAGGTGTCATTCTCCCATTCTGTCAGCAGCTCTTAAGGACTGATTCATCAAGCACTCCAGGAGTCTAGCTTACCCACTGAATAAAGTGTGAGACTCTCGTTCCAAGTCTGGGGTTCAATTCCTACTCGATACAGCCGAGTCAGAAGAGATTTTCTCTTCAGAGTTAAGATTTGTGCTGACTAAGATTTGTGCTGACTCTAGTCCCTTGCTGGTCCTAGGGTGAGACTTTGAATGTTTCAGTGCGTAAATGCCAAAAAAAAAAAAAAAAAAAAAAAAAAAATGTGGACATTGAATCCCAGTCTACATTTCAGAGAAAAATTGTTTTTATTTTTTTTGCTGTTAGGATGGATGACTTGAAAATGAAAATAAAACACACATGCACACTGACATTGTGCCTGGACATCATCCCCAGGTCGGAGTGTTGTACCTTAGTGGGGGTATTGAAAGCAGTCGCTTGTTCAAAAAGCTCACCAGTAGTGAACCAATGAAAATTCTAGGCAAGTAACAAAACAAAAAAAAAAAGGAACAAAAAGAATTTAGTGTAACAGAAAACCTTTCCTGTATTCCTTACCAAACTTAGAAAAAACATTCAAAAAATGTAGGTAAGGTGATGAAACTGGCTTTAAGCTGAATCCCCTCCTCTGCCGCCCCCCCCCCCCCCCCCCCCCCCCACTTTTTTTTTTTAAACGGTTGACATTTCTACACCGTGACTGCTGAGGATGCTTCTCCAAGGTTTTCCTTCTTTGTTTTGCTTTCTTTCTTTTTTTTTTTTTTTTTTTTTATTCTTCATATCCACTATTTGATTATTCATTTTGGCTGTTTCAGTCTTTGAAATCTTGCTGCGCTTCACGGAGAGCCAAAACTGGCAGACGTCACTGCTGTCCGTGTTGCCACAGCGTAAAGGAGTGTGTGTCAAGGCCGTCCAGGGCACAGCAGACTCCAAGCAGTGTCAGAACACCTGCACGTATAGCGACCAGGCCAAAGGCGAGGTGACTGTGATAGATGAGAGACAAGAGGCGTTTCAGTCAGTCGTGAATGGATCAGAGGTACTCTCCATTTCTGGAAGTGGTGCTGAAAGTAGTGTCTCAGACTGACGTTTCTCTGGCTGAATGTACAGTGAATGCTAACAATGTATGGAGGAAAGTGAAAGTGTATGTTCCAGGAAGAATAGCCGGACAGAAGGTTGTACAGGTGTCACAGACAGTGAAGGTGGTGTAGGTAAAGAAATAGCTGGTGCTGGTCATGTTTAACTGTTTTTGTATGAACAGGTGGTGTGATCGTGTTTTATTGGGTGAAATTAGTTGGTTGGTGAGGAAACATTTTCAGATTGCTGTATGGTATGTGTGCTGTGTGTTTGTGCGTGTGTTGTGCATTTATACATGTGCATAAGTATGCATCAAATAGATATGTTCTTATGTACTTCATCCACGTTTGTAACTTTCTGTCACTGTTTAATAGTGGTTTTGTACAAATTAACACCAAGGGAAAAATAACGAACCAGGCAGATTTTATTTACACACACATATCACAGGTTTTATGGTGATATTTCAGAAATAAATATCAAGTAAAACACCAAACATTTTGCAATGCCATCATGACAATACTGTTTCATAGCATACGTGAAATAGAAAACACAAACATTTTTTCTTCATTGTCTTTGTGAGAGGTATATTTCATTCTCATTGTGAATTCCCTCCCCCTGATTATTAATAAGCAAAACTATACAAGGGAAACAACAGGAAGTTCTGTACATTTTATAAATACACATCATAACATGTGAGAGTATAGGGGACTTGTGTGTGTGTGTGTGTGTGTGTGTGTGTGTGTGTGTGTTCTTTAAATTTATTCATGTGACTCTACGCTCTAAGAGAGATCTGTTTTGTTGTTGAAAATTTGTTTTTGATTCTGCATCATAAATCTGATGAAATCAGTTTGTACCCTATCTGGATTACTCCCCTTCTCCCATGCTCCCAACCCGTATCCCTTTGCTCCCTCTATCCACTCCTCCACAGCCCATTCTTGTATGTCACAATGGTTTTTGTATTGAGGTGTGTATGTGGAATATCCGTGGCTCAAACTTAATTACATTGTTATCATGTATAGGGGATATCTGACATGAAAATTAAAATTTCGCTATCTGTGGATGTTTTGTTTTTCAGTATGAATTTGCATCGGACTGTCAGTGTCATGGCTGAAAACAAGTTAAGAGATACAGTCCTTTCACACTGCTAATGTTAAAAAAAAAAAAAAGGGACCAGATGAGGATCTTTCCTTGTCATGCGATGATTTGAGTATACCCATAGCATGTCTGTATGGTGCATGTTAATGATGTGTAGTTTGTGCAAAGAACTGTCAAGACAAAAAAGTGGCATAATACTGTTAATTGATTCAAACCATTCGTAACTTCATGACTCCATTGTAGTGGATGACAATAAGCACACACCTCTACATTGTTACTGATAAACACTGATGATAACATATCCACAAGAAAATGAAACACTCGTACACCTAACAAAATAACAAAAATGAATGTAATTCAAACTATTTTCTCTGTGCAAGCATGAAATACTTGTAATAAACTGTCCACCAGCTCTGTGTAAAAGAAAACAAGAAAATTTCTCCAGAGATAGATAATTGTGTTGTTTTGGATCTGCAATGAACGCAAAATACCAAATATCTTGAACTGAATACTCCATATATACGTGGTCTTTTACCGTCACCAATCTGAAGCACATTTGACCATGAAGAAAGAATTAATCAAAGTATCTTTTCTCTTCTCCTCCCCCCCCCCCCTATTTCCTTATGTAAGTTCAGATCATCCTTTATCGTCCTTGTTGTATGCAATTGTGCTGCTGTTTATGTTTTTTTTTTTCAGTTAATGAAGCATTTCATTCATATGTTCCCCTGATATGCTTGAACCAAATGCGAAATTAAATTGCGGCTATCTGCGAAAGATTGGTTCAGCGACATCATGGTTTGAATGATAATAATTTGATTATTCAAGATACTCATTTTATTTTGTATGACACATACAAGAACTTCTTATTTTTCTTTCTTCTTGGCAGAAAGTGTTTGTTTTCATAAACCAGTTTATCGAAGTATTTTTATCTGAGCTTTTTATTTTGTAATTTCTTACTATCAGCACATTTTCTGTCATGATTAGTAGGGCATTTTCTGATTTTAAATGATGAAGCTATGATTTTCTGTTTTGTCCTGTTCCTTTTTTTCCCTGTGCTTTTTTTTCCTATTCGTTATTAGTATTTTTTTTTGTTTGTTGTGGTACATCTGCATGTTAATTTCTTCCTTCCGGGAATGTAGATTTGTTCATCTGGCTTTTAGTTTCAGAATCTCATAGTCTTTTTAAAGCAATGATTTTTTTTTAATTTAAGAAAATATATATTTGCTGAAAATCATATTGCATTTAGATGTTAAATGATCTTAGCATGTAGAAAATTAAGACTGTTGAACATGTTTTTTAAATCAGATTGTCCTCATGGGGACAAATTCGTTTCAAAAGAAAAAAAAAAAGATGATCCAACTTGCAATCACACGTTCCATGAAATGGTTCAAAATGTTTCAACATTTTGTTTGAAAAACATTCAAGATGTGTCAAACTTTCGATGAAAATGAATCGAAATGTGTCAACACTTTCTACTGGAATGATTCAAAATATGTCAATATTTTCCATTAAAATGATTAAAAAATTTTATCGCCTCTTTCCAATGAATGATTCAAAATATTTCAATAGTTTCCATTTAAATTATCTGAAATGTAAGTCAATTTTTTCTTTCAGTTTTCACACAAATGGATGGATTTAACTGTTTTAACATTTTCAATAGGTGTCCACATGGTTAGTGATATGAACGAACAGTAGAGTTTGATAATTGTGCCAGTGCTTACCATGTATTTCCATATGAGACTCATGTAAGTTCATTAAATGAAGAGAAGAGATCAAAATATGTTGATGCTTTTATCTATGTGGAATCAAGTCTGACCTGCATAATAGGATTCAGAGTGAGTTGACTCTTTCTATTTGTTTCCACATGAGACTAAAGTATGATTAAATGTACAGATCAAAATGTGGAGACTTGTCCTTTTCTATCCAAGTGAGACTGAAAGAATGCTCTGGACAGGAGGTTCAAAATGTGCCGTCTCCGTCCATCTGGCTCCATGTGACCCTTAGGTTCTAAGAGGTCAACGGGGATTCAGAACGTGTTGACACTTTCCTTCTGGTTCCACATGTTGAGTGTGTGTCAGGGGCAGGCTCTTTGACGGCTGTCTTGGTGTTCTGGACACGACCATCTGGAGACGAAGGCTTCGGGGCTGCTGTGTCTTCGGGTGCTGTTGCCGCGACGGCAGGCTTTGGGGGGGCGGGGACTGTGGGAGGTCGGTGAGACTGCTGGGGGACGGCTTCTTGGGTGGAGAGGGGGGGGCCTGAAGACGCTGTTGGTGGGAGGGTCTATGGCAAAGTCTGCAATGGAGTAACGGGAGTTGTTTTGCTGCTTTTTTTTTTTCTTTATGTGAATTGCTGCTCAAAGGGTGTCATTAAAGCTTGCATGCTTACTTACACATGTACTT
>JADBJO010000188.1:260000-277500 GCA_016801955.1 Conus betulinus | reverse complement strand
TGTAGGACACACAACATCGTTAATACCTGTTGGACACACAGCATCGTTAATACCTGTTGGACACACAACATCGACAGTACCTGTAGGACACACAACATCGTTAATACCTGTTGGACACACAACATCGTTAATACCTGTTGGATACACAACATCGTCAGTACGTGTAAGACACCCAACATCGTCAGAACCTGTAAGACACACAACATCGTTAATACCTGTTGGACACACAACATCGTCAGTACCTATAGGACACACATAATTAATATCTGTTGGATACACAACATCGTCAGTACCTGTAAGACACACAACATCGTCAGTGCCTGTGAGACACACAACATCGTTAACCAACATCGTCAGTACCTGTGAGACACACAACATCGTTAATACCTGTTGGACAACCAACATCGTCAGTACCTGTGAGACACACAACATCGTTAATACCTGTTGGACAACCAACATCGTCAGTACCTGTGAGACACACAACATCGTTAATACCTGTTGGACAACCAACATCGTCAGTACCTGTGAGACACACAACATCGTTAATACCTGTTGGACAACCAACATTGTCAGTACCTGTAAGACATACAACATCGTCCGTGCCTGTAGGACACAACATCGTTAATACCTGTTGGACACATAACATCGTCAGTACATGTAAGGCACACAACATCGTCAGTGCCTGTAGGACACACAACATCGATAATACCTGTTGGACAAACAACATCGTCAGTACATGTAAGGCACACAACGTCGTCAGTATCTGTATGACATGACATCGTCGATAACTGTGGGATAGGTCGACATTGTGGGTACTTGCAGGACATACAGCCTTGTCAGTACCTTTCGGAAGGGACGACGTTGTCAGTGCCTGTAGGACACACAACTTCTTCGGTACCTGTAGGACAGGACAGCATATTCAATACCTGTAGTATACGCAACATTTTCAGTACCTGTAGGATCACAACATTGTCAGTACCTCTAGGACATACAACATTGTCAGTAACTCCAGGATACCCAACTTTGTTAGAACCTGCAAGACGGACATCATCAGTCCCAGTCACACACAACATCGTTAGCTCCTGTAGAACGCGCAGCATTCTCAATACCTGTAAGACATCGTCAGGACCTTTGGGACACAACTTCGTTAGCACCTATAGGACACAACTTTGTTAGTACCTTTGGACATAACTTCGTTAGTACCTGTAGGACATAGCATCGTCAGGACCTGCAGGACACAACATCGTCAGAACCTGTAAGACACATCGTCAGGACCTGTGGGACACAACAGCATCAGTATCTATGGGACACAACATCGTCAGGAACTGTCGGTATCTATAGGACACAGCATCATCAGTATCTATGGGACACGACATCCGTCAGTATCGCTGGGACACAACATTCATCAGTATCTATGGGACACAACAGTCTCAGCATCTATGGAACACATCATCAGGACATGTTGGTATCTATAGGACACAGCATCATCAGTATCTATGGGACACGACATTCGTCAGTATCGTTGGGACACAACATTCATCAGTATCTATAGGACGCGACATCCGTCAGTATCTACGGGACACGACATCCGTCAGTATCTATGGGACATGACATCTGTCAGTATCAATGGGACACAACAGCGTCAGTATCAATGGAACACAACACACAACATCGTAAGGACCTATAGGATACAACATCGTCAGTAATAATACGATCAAAAACAAAACCGGAAAATATACCAATATCTTTAAAAGAAAAATCAGACACTCGTACGCAACACGGTACACAAGCAACTATCCATATATACAGACATGCTCAACATACAATACTCCCATACCCTGCTCACACAGAAGAAACAGATCGAGACGGGCGCTTGTCGATCACTCACAGCTGGAGGCAATACATAAATCATCATGCTCAATAACTGCATTCATTCGGATTAACACGGATTGCAAGGGAGACAGCAAAAACGACCCGAACGAGCCGAAACGTTTCAGAGAAGATTTATTAAAGGCAGACAGAGAAGTGGTATGTCAAATGACTGCAGGCTAACTGTTGCAGACCGAAGGACCTGTGTGTATGAGAGCATTACCACTCTTCTTACTGGTGTCTTTTTTTTTTTTTTTTTTTTTTAACAACATGAATATCAGAACGGGAATGCAATTGTCTTGGCAGCGGGGTGGAGTAGGGAGGAGAGTGAAGGGGGAAGGAGGGGGATGGCAAAGAACATCAGAACGATAGGCAAGAGACACTAAAATTAAGATCAAACAAATTCAACTAAAAGAAAGATAAAACAAATTCAGTCTTGAACTGGATTCTAGTTTGAATGGGCACCAATGCAGTCCTGTTATGTCCAAAGGAGTTGCATGCACAAGGCGAGAAGTGGAGTTCTGAACAAATACAATTTAAGTCAGTCCAGACAGAGATGAAACAATCTACCGTTGCCTAAAAGCTTTTCTGACAAATCTCTTCTTAGTGGTATCAGGAGTGAGCTAGTGACTGTTTTTCTGATTTTGCGAAGCTGGGCAAAAGCATTCTGCATATGATGTGAGGTTTCATTCACAAGTAGGCCTAATTGTCAAGAAAGAAGAAGCAACAAAATCTGAAATGGTAACATAAGCCTACCAGTCGGAAATGCAATCACAGAGGACACCAATAAGCAACGCGGATCAAGATTATCATCAGGAAATGCGCTATCAAGATTTGCCCAAACTTCTTCAAATAAAGGACTTACCACATTCTCCAAGTCCGGAGCAGGCACTATGTGTTGGAGGGTAGGGTAGATGGGCACGCGCTGACCCCGCTTACTGTTACCACGTGACATGGCACGTGACGGGGGCGGGATCAGACGACCTGTTTCTTGAGAATAAACAGTCGTCCGTGGTCGCTCCTCCTCCTGCAATTGAAGTCCATAAACATGATTTAGTGCGCCTGTCGACATCTTTACGAACAAGTTGACCTCTAGAGCAAACGGCTACCAATATGACGTAAATCTCGACCTGTACCTTTGTACATCAATAAACAGCGGCACGTAAACCATCTTTTCCGATCAATAGGCCTACATCCTTGGACACTGTCCATGCAGAATAATCTGGAGCAATAATCCCAGAACCAAATGTATCTGGCATTAAAAAATGGAGTGGGTAGACACCTTTGCGCAAAGGTTCGGGTTTGGTTTATTTTGTCCACATCTACGCACTTTGGAATGTGGCATTTGGTGACAGTGCCACTGAAGTCCGTCTGTATTTCATTAAATGTATGCATTGATCTGATGTCGAACTGCAAATTTTCAGGGTATGATTACCGTGGGTAGTTAAATACAACCAATCTCTCTCTCTCTCTCTCTCTCTCTCTCTCTCTCTCTCTCTCTCTCCATAAAACCTACTCCGTTAAAATCGCTCATGCCCACTTCCACTCTGTCTACCATCCCTTTTCCCCCCCCCCCCCCCCCCCCCCCCCCCCCCCCCCCGCCCCGCCCTCACACATTCTCTCTTCCCAACACTCCTCTGACCTCTCTCTCTGTAGTTTTGTTTGTTTGTTGTAAGTTTCCTTCTGTTTCCCCCCCATCTCATTAGTACTTTTATGAATAGTTTGCTTATCATTGTAGAATTCAATTACAATGTTGCTACATTGAATTGTCAGTATGAATGATATGTGTTGAAATAATTTATGCATGACAAGGACAGATTGTAAGACTAGGCTTTGGCCTAAAATCTTCATCCTTGTGTATTAAAGATCAATCTCTCTCTCTCTCTCTCTCTGTCTCTCTCTCTCTCTCTCTCTCTCTCTCTCTCTCTCTCTCTCTCTCTCCCTCATTGTACAGACCACCAATCAACAGTAAGCCATTTTCATTACATCACAACCTGTGTTTGTAGGTTCGGAAAGCAACAATAAGTGTGTATTCACTATTGTATGTTGCTGTACACACCGCACCTAAGAGGATTTTCGCTCGTTAGCCTACATTCAAGTTCCAACACCTATAACCACCAAAGGTAATTATACAGATGGAAAGATGTATTACACCACACTTAAGTGGATTTTCGTTCGTTAGCCTATATTCAAGTTCAAACACCCACGACCACAATAGGTAGCACAGCAGACGAAAACATATTTAACTCCGAGACCGGCTGAACAGGACTTAACTCTATATGAAACCACCAGAACGACACGACGTTAAGATGGGCGGCGAAAAGACGACCTTTTCTGTTGGGCATGTGTAAAATTCAGACTTGCCATCTCGGTCAGTGAACCCTGTGCTCTATCCGTCTGAATGGCATTTTAAATAATAATCAACTGATGAATACCGACGGCTGTACCTACCAACAGCAAGGTAACTAACAGAATCCGGCGAATCCCTGACGTAGCCCGACATACTTCGGTAATCTTTATAAATAAAACCTGAATCAGGGATAACAGAAAAACTACTATGCAACCAAACGAAAGAAACAAGCAAATTACGAGATAGACGCGTTTTCGACCTCTTTGGTCTTCTTGAGGCCACACAAAAACAAGACAAATAAAACGAAGAACGAACAGTCACCTATCTCCTAAAACAGGGCGCTAAATGGATGTAGAATGAAACCTACGTCGTGTGTTTATCTTGTAATTTGTTTGTTTCATTTGTTCGGCGGCATAGTAAATTTCTTTTTCTTTTAGATTTATTCCAGTTTCCGCCTGCAATCACCTCACTTTGAAACTGAATCAGGGATGAAAAGCAAAGATAAATTTCAAACGAATTTAGTTTCTAATTCAGATTCTTTCCCTTTAAAATCCGTTTCATCGTCAATACAAACACGATAAATGTTGTCTTGAAGAGTTGATGTCACAAAGGAAATCTTTTCTGATTATGTTCACCAGTCCCCCCCAGTAGCCCCCCCCCCCCCCCCCCTTCTCCTCCCGCCAACTCCCACTCCCTCACTCTCACAGCGTCGTCAGACCGTTTTGTGGTGCGGTAAAAATTTTTACTCCCTGACGGCGGTCAACAGTGAAAGGGATGCTAACGATATGCCGAAAACGAGAACGCTTCCTGTGTGGGATGAGATACCTTGGGCAGCGAGTCCTTGGCAGGGTCTTTGGTCAGCGTCATGTCTCCCAGCTGTTCTGTGAAGCGTTTCAACTCATCCCTCCACGCCTCCGTCACTGGCACTGTGGGACACACACACACACACACACACACACACACACACACACACACACACATCTGCCCTACAATTTGTTCTATTGTCAAAAGAACAAGAAACGATCTCGGCGACCAGTCCAAGCGTAAACTAATAGACTCATAAGCGGCTGAATAGATAAGTAGTAGTGAGGAGAATAGTGTAGGTAAACAGATTTTTTCCCGTCATCATGACGATGACTTAGAAAAGGTAACTGGCTGGAACTTATTAAAATCTGAAATCAAGATGACCCTGGTGATAATGATTATACTGATAATAAACCACCGTGAAACATGTATGTTATGAACAGTAATGATTGTGGTGGCTGAAACTTAAAACAGAGAAGAATGTACATCGCCGATGGCTGCACTCAGAAATTTTCCGCTGAGGTTTGAAAAACAAACAAAAAAAAACAAACCAAACCCAAACCAAAGCAACTGATTACGGCTAGCCTACATATTGCTGATTAGTCTCAGTCTTTAGTGCTGTGTTGACGTTCTTTCCATGTTTTCATGAAAGCAGTATCTTCTTACTGATATGAGATAACTGTATGAATCAAAACCAAATTCCAGATCTTGCTCTAAACCAGACTGGAAGAGACATTTCTTTTTCCATTTCCGATAGTTAACCACGGTAGTTCAAACCAGCATACATTCAGTTATGCTCCACGTGTGTGTGTGTGTGTGTGTGTGTGTGTGTGTGTGTGTGTGTGTGTGTGTGTGTGTGTGTAGACAGAAAAAAATAGTTCCATTGACTGATGTCTGTGCTTCGTTCTTTTATTTATTCCGATTTATCCATCTATTTATTGCATGCTGTCTCTATAAAAGACATTTATTTCTATGACTTGGAACTTGTTTTGTTGCCTTTTTTTCCTCCAAAATTTGCTGCTTGTGTCTTTTGGTGTCTTGTTTTGTTTGTTTCGAACCATGTCGATGGAATATCCGGCGATCAGAATATATCCAAGTGGATTTTTGTTTAAAAAAAAGTGAAAAACAAACGTTTTTGTGCATGCTGATTTGCTTTTTGTTAGTCAGCGTTCTGAAAACTATAGAAATAGAGCGCATAAAAATCGTAGCGTTATTATTATCATTTGATAATAATGATGGTGGTGACGACAATCATTTATCATACTAGAGAATTGTCATCATCATCATCATCATCATCATCATCATCATCATCATCATCATCATTATTGTTATCATCATCATCATCATCATCATCATCATCATCATCATCATCATCATCATTTCTTTTCTTCCACTCAGTGAAGGCAAAATATGATTACGCGCAGAGTCACATTCTTCCCCCTTAAAGTTTGCGAAGGACACACACACACACACACACACACACACACACACACACACACACACACACACACACACTCACTCTCTCTCTGTCACACACACACACACACACACACACACACACACACACACACACTCTCTCTCTCTCTCTCTCTCTCTCTCCCCACACACACACACACACACACACACACACACACACACACACACACACACACACTTACCCAGACCCACACGGGGGATGGCTCTCTCCCTCCAGGGGTAGCTGTTGAGACCCATGAAGTACTGCAGGCCGGTCACCGTGTTGATGTGGTGCAGCTGAGAGTTCACGTTCACCGAGTTGACGGGCATTCGACCCTTCCACTTGTTGAGCTTGGTGTTGTTGAAGTGGTTGGGCGGGAAGTGAAGCGAATAGCGGGGGCTGGAGAAGTAACCGTCGTCGTTGACGGAGCAGATGGGGACGTCCAGGAGACCTGTGCAGACATGGTTAGGTGACCTTCTGTGTAGGATGTTTACTTTCTGTTGTTTCTTTCTTTCTTTCTTTGTTCCATTCAGATCTTTTTTTTTCCAAATATAGGTCTTTGTTTTTTTTTCCAGTTGTTCTGGTTCTTTTTTTTTTTTTTTCTTTCTTTTTCTTCCTTCTTTCTATCTGTTTCACTTTCCTTTCTTTTCCTATCTTTATTCTCTTCATTTTTCTTCCTTCCTGCTTTACTTTCCTTTCTTATTCTTTTCCTGATTTTAGTTCTTTATTTTCCCCCTTTCTTCCTCCATTCCTTTTTTGCTTGATCGACTGTTTCCAATTTAATGATAATGTTTGTTGTTGTTACATGTGATTTCGCTTGCTCTTTCTTTCTTTTCAGTTCCATGCATTTCCATACCCTCCCTCCCCCCGTCCTTCCTCCTGGCTGTCTTTCTTTTCTCCCTTAGTTTTTTTTCCCTGTCCGTTTTCATCTTATGAACATTTCATGTAACAAAAAAATGTTAAAGTAATTATGCCCGTTTGAAGTATATAAACTCCTTTTAAAAACTTCCCATACACGTTATGGTCTGAATGAGCTTACTCATTAATACACTCACACACACAGGAAAGTAGAGGATATGATTACTATCAGCAAATCCACACCCACCCGTAAGCCCATCAAACACCCTCCCACCACCAGCACCCCTCCCTTCCTTCCACACACACCTCAAGTATACGTGAGTGGAGAGGTTAAGGAAGGGGGGGGGGGGGGGGGGGGGGGGGAGGAAAGGAGTGGGGAGGGCGTGGGAGTTATGACTCAGACTGACCTTTGAGGTGCCTGACCCGGTGTGGGGGTGGGGGTTGTGGCGAGTGAAGAAGGAGTTGTGGCTCAGTTGACCAAAGCGGTAACCACCCTGGGTGGCCGGCCGCTGACCGCCGAACATCTCCCCTGCGGCGCTGCCCGCTCTCTCTCACGCTGCACTTCCGATGTCATTCTGCACGTGCACAACAACGACACACTGTGAAAGAGATCTTCACCTACATTGGTGGACGCTGAGAACTGTCAGTTTCAGGGGTCAGTTACATCGTTACATCATACCGTAGCGAAAAATGGTGGGTTCTTTCAAGAACACTGACATAGGCATATTCCGTCAACATCCTCTACCCGCCTCTACCTGACCTCGAACCTCAAAACAATTATCCATATTAATTCATAGCATGACAGCCTAACTATTGATGTTGAACTGATCAGTTCAACCAATTGATGGGTACAGCCGTCTGATCAGTTCAGCGAACACATCAATTTTTGCTGCATGCTTTTTTTTTTCTGCACACAATACACAGAGATCATGTTGACATAACTCACTCGAATGAGACTGTGGCAATCATACCAAAGGATGTGTGCGTTATGTTGGAAACATGTGTGTAGGCGAAAAAAAAAAGGGCAATAAATCTTTGAAGAGTATGGTATAAAGTATGTTAACAAGAAGAGACCTCTACCTTTCATCATAGAAGAAGAAGAAGTAGAAGAAGACAGAAGAGAGTACAATGTGGAACAAAGTAAAAGCAGACAAAAAGTCAGTCAGACAGGAAGGTAGATAGGCAAACAAATTGATTGATTGATTGAATTTTTTTTAACTGACGATGCATTAATCAATTTATCAGACAAGAAACTGAAAAAAAAACCTTTTTTTTTATTTTATTTTATTTTTTTTTTTACTATTCATCCTGCGCGAAATGGGTACAGTTACAGAGCTCGGACGAAATAGTTCAAAGTTTCGGGTGTCCGAATCTAGGTCCAGGTGGGCAAGGAAAAGACATCACCGTTATGGTGGGAAAATCATCGTTGATTTTCGTTGTTGTTGTTGTTGTTGTTGCTGCTGTTGTTTTTGGAAACAGTAATGCCCTGTTGCTTTTGGATGAACCAGATGGCTCCTCCAGAGGGAGACACAGACTTATGCCGGTTTGGGGGCTAGCCTATAAATTTTTTTTTCGTCTGTAGATGGTGTTCTCTAGGTTCAGAACAAGCACCGTTGAACACCACCAAAGTAACTCAACAGCAGTGCAGAGAGTCCAGTGCAGAGTTGCCTAACAGCGACTTTATAATGACTGCTCCCAGTGGGCTGCCAATGCTGAAGCTGAGACCTGATGAGCTTGTGCGTAGTTGTGTATGAAAATGCGTGTTAACTGCCAACCAGTTCTTACTTTCACCCTTTTGTACAGATAAGATTTCAGTACAAAATTTTCATTTTCTGAGCCGTTTTATTACTCACCATAAACAGAGCAAAACAAAAGGGAGCGACGAAGAAGAAAACAAACAAATAAACTGACATAAACAACAACAACAAACACTACTTAGGCTTTTTCAGATTCTCATGTTCTGATGCGAGATATGTACATGGTTGTTTTTCCCGTTGACAAAACTTTACTGTGTCAGTTGACGACCTGCACCAAACGCCATGATCTCAGCAGTGGGGTTGCAGCAAGGCGTACGAGGTCTGAGGGTGATAGTCTTCCACTTATTTCCCACTACCACCACTACCCCACCCTTCGCCCACCACCCCCGGTTGCCCCACCCCTCCCTGTCTAATGTTCGAAAGCTGATGTGGGGCAAAGCTGCAGGGACACGTGGAAGATGAGACAATAAGGAATAAACAACCGTAAGGCGCTCGGAAGAGTGCGAACCTATTTCAAGGTCGAACCGGAATCGTAGATCCGGCTTTGATTCAATCTTATTTCGCACCCCAGATGTGAGGGGCTCGTCACGTTCTACCTGCTCACCGAGCCCCGTTGAAATCGATCGAGTAGTTTTATTGCGTCATCTTGTTGAACTGATCCAAGACCCGTCTCTGTGTCCGGATCCGCTCCACAATTCATTGGTTTCGTTCTTGGGCCAGATTTCGTCTTGTCATCGAAATTAATTAAAATCGGTTCAGTAGTTTTGGTGTACACCCGCAGACAGAAAAAAATTGACTCCGCAGTGCATGCGGAGTGAACATATAACCTGAGTGACGGGGGGGAATATCAAATACACAAGACAGTACACACACACACACACACACACACACACACACACACACACACACACACACACACACAGAGAGTGAGAGAGAGAGAGAGCGAGCAGAATTAAGTAGACTGGTGTGAGATGTCGCACTCAAATTCCGCGAGGACCAGTCGCATGTTTGTTCGTCTTTCATTCCAGTTCGTCTTTGAGATAGGTTCATATGTGTAACACGTGTGTCTGTTTAATCTTAGCATATGAACGAACATTCACTCTTATTGTTGTCCACTGTAGTAAGCCTGCTGATGAAGATTGTAATGGTTCTGCGGTTGGGTTAAAGGTGTATGGGAAGGGCAGTTAATAATATTTCTTTCGGTTTGAGCATGGATGGGACACTAACGTGCTGATGGAAATCGGGTGAATGTCCGGTCACACATGGGGAGTTCTGGACATTGGAAATAGAGCATTTTACAAAGTAGATGTTATCACGGACATAAACTACTGATGTTTTGGTTCATTTTTTGTGTGTTCAGAAACAAGTATTATTTTTCTTTCTTTCTTTCTTTTTCTTTCTTTCTTTTCTTTCTTTCTTTCTTCTTTCTTCTTTCCTTCCTTCCTTCCTTCCTTTCGATGCTTAAAGAAGGCCATTTCTTCTCTTTCACTTTCACTCCAACGTTTGGTGTGGTTAGACAGTATGTCACTGACCGATGTGAGTGGACAACACACAGTGCTGTCCTTTGGCTATGGTCACCATGATGAGGGTCCAAACTAATCAATAGTTTTACACGATTGTCCAAGATAGCCAGTCACGAAATCATTGATCAAGAGACGGGTTGCTTTTTCTTTCTTTCTTTCTCTTTAACTTTCTTCTTCTTCTTCTTTTTTTTTTTTCTTCTTTTTTTTTTTTTTTTTTTTTTTTATGACTGACTTCTTGGACCGCTATGCCATAGTGCGCGAAAGGAATCGGCAAGAGATCAGTGAGAAAGCGGACAGAAAGACAGTGTTACGTGGCTTGATCAGTTACTGACAGGAACAAACTAATACTGCCTTGCTAATTTGGTCACACTTTTCTGAACTTGCTCTGATGTCCATCCATACTGACCCCTCTCCCTTTGTAAAAAGAAACGGGGTATTTTCAAAATTTTGCACATATCCTCTAGAATACATTACTACATCTTACTTAATTGTGAACATTTAAAACACATCCTTCTCATAGAAATCCTTGCAGGTGTGTTGCCGTTTCAGATGTTTTAAAGTCACTTTGGAAAATTCGCTTTAGTTCGAAAAATTGGCCCGGTCATCAATTGGCCGTTTCCTGTTTCCTGTGAATTCTCTCCCATCACGTGCACCCCTGTTACCTGTCCCCCCCCCCCCCCCCCCACAAACACACACACACTCTATCCACTATCCCCACCCACCCCTTCCGCCTTGCCTTTCCCTTTTGTTGTGCTTTGGTTTTTGTTTATTCTACCAATCATCATTGATCAAATTAGGACATTTATGCAGAGTCTAAAATCATTAACACAGATAAGTAATTGGGTGAACCAACCGACCAAAGTAGCTAGCTTGGAATTTACTTAAACTCTTTTTCTTATCGTTATTTTGGGCAGGACCTAGTAGGAGACAAAGACCCCTTTGGATTTTTTCTGACTGGTTCTTTAAGTCCTTTCTTCACTTTCTTGTATCTTTGGCGTTTGTTCGTATGCACCGTCTCTGGATGACTTGGAAACGTAGTAAACTTGGAATAATTGGGGAAAAAAAACCGTTCACACGCTGGTATTCATCATGCCTAGCCACTGTATCTCAGTTGTGAAGGGCCAGAAAGAAAGCGGGCCAACTTTGAAAAGTTCATTCCCATTTTCTGCCCCTCCCTCCCTTCCACGATAGATTTCTCCTCCAAGCACTACTAAAGTATGTTATCTCCCTTGAATCTGTCACCCTTTGATGTATGTTGACTTTGGACATCACTCTTTGACACGACAGGAGATAATCACTGGAACAGACTCAACACGAGATTAACTTCTGTCTTCGGGACTAATGCTGTGGGCTTCTGGAACCACGGAAACAAAGACCACAGGATCACGAGGTACGCCTGACCAGCCGACACTGCTTCCGCCCGGTATGTCAAGCCCTGAG
Organism: Conus betulinus; assembly: GCA_016801955.1. Lineage (NCBI taxonomy): Eukaryota > Metazoa > Mollusca > Gastropoda > Neogastropoda > Conidae > Conus > Conus betulinus. Next base: position 265,443 of record JADBJO010000188.1, on the reverse strand, counting down.
GTCACAGTAACGGTCTAACCAGTGCGTGAAAGACACACAGGCTGTGACGTCATTTATTATCCGAAGGATCTAGACCTCGAGGAATGGTGAGGCTTATTTGCAGGTCTCTGGTGGTATTCTTCCTTTAATGTGCATGCCGGACTTGGACTTCGCCAGCAAATGTCAAGCAAATGAAATACGCTTTCGCATACAAGGGCTTCATTCGGTTTCTGTGTAAATCACAAAAGAACAACAAATAACTTACGTCAGCAGTACATTAACACTTTCGCTGTCACATAGGTGTTTCTCCCCGCAGTTATAAAACACTGGAGGCAAGTACAAACGCTTCCTTTGGTTTCCTTGTATATCACAGTGGAACATACAACAAATGACTACATCAGCAGTGACGCTAGGCACATAAACATTACTTCTCTCCGCAGTTTTCAAACGCTGGAAGCGTGCCTTTCACGACCATGCACTCCCGCTCAGGACCATTCTACAAGGCACAGAGGAGGTTGGACATCTCTGAGGGACACCGGAAAATGGACAGTTGGAAGGATTGGACCGACTGTAACTCTTCCACCCTGTCACGCGTGACTGAAGCTGTGGTAATTACTGACTGTCCTGGCGTCTGTCACGGCACTGCTACCGCCTGTTGTCATGGCATGATGAAAGGTAGTAACAGCGCTAATTCTGTCGTTGAGAGAGAGAGAGAGAGAGAGAGAGAGAGAAGAAGAGACGAAAACGAACGAACGAACAAAAGAACTTAGTGCTTTAAAGCAGCACAGCTTCATTAACAATGCAATTGGATTGACTGTGTGTGTGTGTGTGTGTGTGTGTGTGTGTGTGTGTGTGTGTGTGTGTGTGTGAGAGAGAGAGAGAGAGAGAGAGAGAGAGAGAGAGAGAGAGAGAGAGAGAGAGAGAGAGAGAGAGCTCTGTTGAACACATTGGCCACAACTCGAAACAGAATCGGTGTGAAAGATACGCGGGTGGTGGTGCATGGGGTCAGAGAACTGCTTACCATTACGAGAGAGAGAGAGAGAGAGAGAGAGAGAGAGAGAGAGAGAGAGAGAGAGAGAGAGAGAATTTCAGTGACCGCAATTCGAAACGGGAAATGGGTGAAGAATGTGTGGGAGTGGTGGGTGGACGTTGGAAGCTTCATATGTTTATACGTATACCCATGAGAGAGAGAGAGAGAGAGAGAGAGAGAGAGAGAGAGAGAGTATGCGCCTGCACTTCAGCGTGTGTGTGTGTGTGTGTGTGTGTGTGTGTGTGTGTGTGTGTGCGCGTGTGTGAATGCGTGTGTGTGTGCGTTGCTTGTGAATGAATGCGTGTGTTCGTGTGCATGCATGCGCGCGCGCGTGTGTGTGGAGAAAAAGATACTCAGAAGGCTGCCGTGTGAATACAGATCACACTGTAATGTCTTACGCGTTGTCAGCCTTGCTTATTCGTTGTGTCATTCTTGTCAGCCTGTTTATTTCTTTCTTTTTTTTTTTTCTAAAGGGTAAATGGAACCATTTGTAAAGCATTGGCTTCTGTGTCCTGTATATCTTAGCTTCTAAACATCCCCCAGCAGAAAACAACCAGCCTTAATTACGGGCTTTTGACGCGAGTTCTTTTTCCATAAGCAGCTTTTTCCCCAACCTGTCTTTGGCTTTTGTGTTACGGCTTCACGGATGGACACATGCGACACAGGCCAGACTACAGGGAAGGAACGGGAGGAGTAAGTGGTAGTGGTGGTGGTGGTGGTGGTGGTGGTGAAGGGGTGGGGGGTGGGGGGGTACAGTCGGTTGTCTGACGGTGTCTGCAACATGACACTGACACGTTTTTTGCTATCAGACTGCATTATCAGGATTGTCCCCTTCAAGGTTCAAGCACCGACGTGTTATGAAAAAGACGACCATGGCTCTGGCATGGTGCGTTCCGTGTCTCGTCGTCCACCCACCGTTAGCCTGCCGCCTGCTGGGAGGTAAGAATGACGACAAACACACGCAGGGGGTGGTGGAGGCACTGATAATAAAGTCTGCAGGAAATTCTCAGGCAGTGTTTTTCCCACATGAGCCACTTCAGACGTTTGGCCCGGGTCGGCTCGGGCACTGTGGGGGTCTTGTCTGTTGGACACACACTGGCATTGCTGATCAGGAAAACAGTGGTTATCTCCCGTGACTGGCTGGTTTGGTCAGTCAATGGCAACTTGTACATGCGAACGTACTTAAGGATAGGGTAGAACCTAGCGTCTCTCTCTCTCTCTCTCTCTCTCTCTCTCTCTGTTCAGTCGTCTGTTCCAGTCCCTTCCTACTCTCCTCCTCCTTCTGTCTGTCTGTCTGTCTCTGTCTGTCTGTCTGTCTGTCTGTCTGTCTCTCTCTCTCTCTCTCTCTCTCTCTCTCGTCTCTCCTCTCGCTCTCTCGCTCTCGTCGCGCGCGCGCGTGTGTGTGTGTGTGAGTGTGTGTGTGTATGTTTTCTCTGTGTGCGTGTCTGTTTGTGTGTCATGTGGTTAACTTCTTCGACTTAGCCTAGCATTCTTTTGATGCTCCCACCTCAACCACCCTGCCCCCCCCCCCCCCCCCCCCCCACACACACACACTCACACACCTCTTTCTCCTTACTAATTCGTAAATACGCAGGTCAATAAATTCTTTATTCAAGCAGTCAGCGAGCAAGCAAAGAAATGAAACAAACAAACAAAAAAAGAGATTTCTATAGATCTATACTCAAAGCCGGTCAGCTCGTTCCACACAAAACTCCAGCCTGTTTCCCCCCACACGGACACAACAACTTCATATAGCCGGTAATTTCCGGGAGAGACACAATCCCATCAGCCAGATAACCTCAAGGTGATCATTACTGCATAACTCTATCATCACAACAGATTTCTCTGTGTGAAATACCATTTGTTTCCATTGGAAGAGCGTGGCAATGGAACGGTGCCTCAGTTTCCTTTGTACACGTGTTATTTGCTATTCCTTTCCTTTCTTAAGTCTCTTTTTTCTTTCTTCCCCCCTGTCGACTCATTCGCATTACTTCCAAGCCGCTCATTCCTGCTCTTTCGTACACAGCCACACCCAATCTTGTTCTGTCGCTGCCTCAACATTCTTGCAGTCCCCTGACATCGCTCATTATTAGGTCGCTCTGAAGCTACTCACCAGAGGCGATACTGCACTTCGGTGGTCCACGTGTATGTTTTTGTCACTTCTTCAACTCGCTGGGGCATTTTTGCTTGAAACAACTCTGGGGTCCCTTGCTATCGTGGAGAGAGAGAGAGAGAGAGAGAGAGAGAGAGAGAGAGAGAGAGAGAGAGAGAGAGCACGTCTTGATTCACCTTTGAATCTGTCCCATTTCTTTTTCCCTGTTCTCACTTCTTTGAGTTTCTCCCTCGCCTCCCCCCCCCCCCCCCCCCCCACTCCCATTGTCTTTTGTCTTTTAGTCTGTCTCTCTCCATCTGTACACCTCCTCCCTTCTTGCTTCTCCCTCCTCCCATCACACAAATGACACAGGGCAGGGCACACCAGTGCACCAGCATATCAAAGTGAAATCAGTCTTTTTCTGCAGATCTGCATTAGGACGTCCATTACTTTGATTGCAACGCTTCTCGATGCATGGTCTTCTAATCTCAGAGCTTGGCTGCAGTTTTTTGTCAATGAGCTGGCCAGAAAGGGTTGAGTCGTCGTATCAACTGTCTGTCTGTCTGTCTGTCTCTCCCTCTCCTCCCCCCACTCCTCTCTCTCTCATCCTGCCCACCCTCCCTCTCTCTTTGTTCCTGTCTGTCTTCCTTCCTTCCCCCCCCCCCCCCCAGACCACACACAGACACACACACACACACACACACACACACACACACACACACACACACACACACACACACACACACACACACACACAATCTCTCTCTCTTCTTTCTCTCCCTCTTTCTGTGTCACACACACACACTCACACACACACACACTCTCTCACACACACACACACACACACACACAGAGGTACTTATGCACGCACGCACGCACGCACACATGCACACATATAGACACATACACACATAAAGACAAACGCTCGCGCGAACATGCGCACCTCCAGGGATTTAAAACGATTGCGCCTAAACTGAAATGCTTGAACCCCCCTCCTCTCCCACCTCCCACTTTCCATGTTTTTCAGAGGAAAAAAAGAACAATTCTTTGATCTTTAACAATCAATAACGGAATTTTTCTCTTCTCACACACCACGCACCCGACTGTACAACACACACACACACACACACACACACACACACACGCACACACACACACACACACACACACACACGCACGCACGCACGCACGCACAAAGAAATGCTGGCATGAAATCGAATACGCAAAGCTAATCGAATCAGATTACTGCCGTCACTAACTCAGGTTTTCTTTATTATTTCTCTTTTTTTCTTTTTTTCTTCTCTCTCCATGAGCTGGTCTTACCTGGTGCCAGACAATAATTATGGCATCAGTCGACGTGGAAGACCAGACCTTGGGGGTGTATTGAGGCCATAGAGAGATTTGGCGTGTGGCCGCTCACACCTCAAGGTAAATCGCTTTAGCATGGTGGTTAAGACGATTAATTAAAGTCCCCAGTTCTGTCTGAAAGTGGACTATCGACATCTCAAATCAAATCAAGTAAACGTTAAGAAAACCATACGCATATGTTCCTGCTCGTGTTTGAAAGGAACGGAAATGAAGCCGGGGGGTGGGGGTGGGGGGGGGGGGTGGGGTCACATTATTAAATTGATTAGAGAGGTCCAGTAAAGCTCAGCCTTATGCGTAAGAGAAGTGTGCGAGCGTAAGCTCTCTCTCTCTCTCTCTCTCTCTCTCTCTCTCTCTCTCTCTCTCTCTCTCTCTCTCTCACACACACACACACACACACACACACACACACACACACACACACACACACACACACACACACACACACACACACACACACACACACACACACACACACACACGTGTTTGTGTCTGTATGTATGTGCACACACACACACACACACACACACACACACACACACACACACACACACACACACACACACACACACACACACACACACACACACACACACACATATATATATATATATATATATATATATATATATATATATATATATATATATATATAAGTTACAGAGTTGGATTTTGAAAGATGCAACAAAGGTGAACTCAGGTTTTGTACGATCATATGAAAAGGAGGGGTTTAGTTATCACACGAAGAGCAAGGAATCATCATGATTTGGAACTTAATCGAGGATGGCGTGGATATGCGTAAATTCGAATGACTTCTGTCGGATACTTAAAGAACAGCGCCTGTAATGGAGTAGATAGTGACAGTGACGACAATATACTACGTATGTGAAGTCACTGGTAATAAGAAAGATAATTTAAGAAAGAGAATACAGAGGCGGGGTGATGTGGTCGGCCTTTTTTTTTTTTTTTTTCTTTTT
>JADBJO010000188.1:250000-255000 GCA_016801955.1 Conus betulinus | reverse complement strand
ATCTGCGAACAGTTGAGACTGATAACAACAGTGGCTATAGCGGACTATGGCAGACAGGTAGCAAGATGGACCCTGAGGTCTGCGAACAGTGAAGCATGACAGTACTGCGATTGTGGGTATCATGGCACACAGGTAACAAGTTGGACTCTGAGATATGCAAACAGTTCAGAATGACAAAAGTATGGTTATAAGGCACTTTGGCACACAGGTCGCAAGATAGATTCTAGTTATAGGAAATTATTGTATATATATGGCAAGATGGACGCGCAAATTAGCTTTCAAGTAAACAACAACAAACGACATACTTCCAATAACGAAAGTTGAACCTCTTTCCGAAAACTTAATAAACGTATCTGACTTTAGTTTAGATCTATCTATATTTATATCTATATAGATATATATACATATAACCTTTATCTAACACCAATACATATATACTAGACAAATTATATGAATTAAAACAACCAACCAAACAAAACAAAAGCACAAAAATATAGATTTGTATGCATACAGATACATTCGGTGACATAAAACCGACAACAGCGAAGAGAAATCCACACATTTGGACTTTCCGTGATTCATTCTGATTTTCTTCCTTGAAATTTCTCGTAATTGTATACGATTCTCACCTGAAGATCATGTGCTGAAAATGCCCCCCCCCCCCCCCCCCCCCCCCCCCCCCCCCCCCCCCCCCCCCCCCCCCCCGGCGGTGTAATTCTTGTTTTGTTTTTTCCTTTCATCCTGTCAACAGTTCTTTTTCTAATACCCATTCAGCGGTGTAATTTGTCGACATAGCTTTCCCCCAGTCTTTTATTCTGGTCTGTTCGGTGGGTTTCAAAGCTAACAAGACTTACATTTGACTGACCAAAATTAAGATAAACGAGATGTGAGTTTCTATTTTAGCATTGTCGAGTACTCCCTGTTGCTGCTGTTGTTAATACTACAGCCGTTGGTTTTGACTTCATTTCGTAGGTGGCGGATGCTGGTCAAATCGACATGCTCGAACACCCCCGTTGAAAACCAGTACACAGGGAACTGACAAAAGTTCTGCAGTTCATATCCTGCAATAGCACCCACATGCCCGTCGCTTTCATTGTGGTAGGCTGAGAGTCTCGTATTAATAATTCATCATTCGTCGGCTTTCTTTCTTTCTTTTTTTTTTTTTTTTTTTTTTGATCATGAAAATGGAAATAGCAGTGTATCCTCTGACTGAACTATGAGTCTCTCTCTCTCTCTCTCTCTCTCTCTCTCTCTCTCTCTCTCTCTCTCTCTCTCTCTCTCTCTCTCTCTCAGATAGACAGGAAAGACAAACAGACACCCACACCCACAAACACACACACACACACACACACACACACACACACACACACACACACACACACACACACACACACGAAAGATTGCTAGAAAGTCGTACAATCCTCACCTCTCCCCTTTTTCATCACTCCAAACCCGGTCCTGCCTATATCGCAAAGACCAATACACCAAGATCTTCAAACGGTCTCTTTCCCACCACCACCTCGCAAAGTCCCCCCACCCCCTTCCATATTTCTCACTTACTACGCGGCATTTTCTGCTCACTTCTACGTTCCCTTCTCCTTCCAGAGCCATACAATTCCCAAAACCACCTTCTTTTTTTTTCCCACCACCACCTTCTAACAACCTCAAGTTCCCCCCCCCCCCCCCCCCCCCCCCCCCCCCCCTTCCAACTATTTCTCACTTACTACGCGGGCATTAAAATGCTCCCTTCCACAGTTCCCTTCTCCTTCCAGCTTGTTCTTAACATCCAAAGGCTATATGTAGAAAGTCGATTTTCTTTCAATCGTTGTTCCATGGATCACAGCCGACCTGTTTAAACCTTTTCTCAGCCCATGCATGTATTGATTGAGTATCTCTTTGCTTTTTCTTTACAAACAAACAAACATACAAAAAAAAAAAAAACAGGAAAAAGCGAAAACAAAAATCCAAACAAAGAAAAATATGCTCTGGTTTGTGGACAATTTTCGGATTAATACCCTTAGGGACTGACCGTGGAACGTGTACTGCTGTCCTTCCGAAAAAAAAAGAGAGAAAAAAAAAAAAAAAAAAAAAAAAAAAGAAGAAAAAGGAAAAGGAAAATCTGAGGAACACTTGAGTGGATTTACTGGGGTACTTGAGGTATGGTGCCATTCGATCAGTGCTTAATCGGTGACGGTTAAAAATACAATATAAATAAAAGAGACCCCCCCCCCCCCCCCCCTCCATCTGCTTGTGTCTGGTTAGACTCTCTACTTTTTGGGCTTTTTGGTGAGCGAGCTATCGTCCAGTTATGATCTCCAACATGCTCACTCCACTTGTGAATATCGTGATGTTAAAAAGGTAACATTTGATCGTTTCCCAAATATGTCGACGAAATGTTTGATACATTTAACTTATGAAGGAAACACAATGCACAAATATCTATTATAAAGAGTAATGATTTAAAGCTAATCTTGAGTTTTTCTGCTTGGGGTTTCTAAGTGGAAAAAGATATAAACTGAAAGAGTGGAATGTCAGTTAGAACCCTCCCCCAACCCCCACCCCTCCCCGTCCCCCGTTTTGAATTCACTTATGACGGTTTCACACAAAATATCTTGGACGCATTTGTCTGTGACGCAGTTGTGTCAGAAACACAAATGCTCTCATTTCTTCTCTTTTTTTTTTTCTGTCTAGATTATGGCTGACTTACAAATTCCTCTCCCTTTGTCATTGATTATGTCTGTTCCGAAATGCTTCCTTAAGTCATCAGTTATGGCTCTCTTTAAGATTAAAAAAAAAAAAATCCACCCCCTTTTGTATTATTTCAATAAAGAGGTAAACAATTATGAGGACAATATGTTCACGACCCTGCTATATAATTTCTTTCAACTTTGAGAAGCATGCTGGTGATAGGAACCCGATTTATCCAGGACTAAAACCGCAGCAGGGAGGATCACACCAGTGCGCTTCACCGAGCTGTACATAACTACACTGTTAACGACAGCCACGGAACCTGTGCATGTGAAAGTGGATAAGAGACGGCGGAGGGCCCCCTAGTGGTTCCTCACTCGCCCTGACAGCCCTCAGGTAATAAAAGCCAGGTGGAGGGAATACTTTACTTTCAGGTGTCTAATTCGTAGATAAAGGAGGGAAGATTGAGAGCTTTCCTGACCTTGATAAATCGTTTATAACAGTCGTGTAATCGTTCACTGACAGAGTGGTGGCTGAGGGAAAAAAAAAAAGGGGGGGGGGGGGGGCATAATTTAAACTAGTGTGCCGCAAAGAAACTGTCTCCAGGTTAAAAAAAAAAAAAAAAAAAAACCCCCAAAAAAACAGAGGGGAAGGGGTGAGGGCAGAGGTTTGAAGCCAGGGAAGGAAAAGATCGAAACTGGGAGGCAGGGCACATGGAGAAAAGAGGGCGGCTGTTTCGACAGGAAAGCCACGTTCACTTGTTGTTGATTGATTCATTTTGTGTACGTTGTCTGGAATGCCGAAATGCCAGGGATCCAGGTGTAAACAACATTACGACCATCGTGTGTTGGAACCCAGTGCCATCAAAGCTTGGCGGTGCCAGAAGGTTTTTAGGTTCGCCCAGCAAGGCGTAGAGAGTGGACAGACAGTATGGGATGGTCCGAAAGTCCATGAGTGTTGTGACCGGCAGAATATGCTAAGGGCAAGAGGTATTACATCACCTGTCTATATAGAACGGTTGGATGACTAATCTACAAATGACTAATGTACAAGACCGGGTTTGTAAATCGTGTGAAGTTGTGGAAGATTAACGTCACGTTTTCTTGATAAACAGGGCCTGTTCCATGTGTAATGAACTGAGAGTTTCTCTGCTTGCTACTGTTAATGCACAATGTCATTCTCAATGTTGAAAAAAAAAAAAGTAATAGACCTAGCAACAGAATGTAATTTCAGTCTCCAAGTTCCATACTAAGGTTGAGAGTTTTCTCTTCTTCTTTTTTTTTTTTTTTTTTTCAGCTTGAAGTGGCGAAATATGTATTTGAGAGTCTAACAGTTCGCAAAAGAAAGTGATTTCATCCCTAAAATTTTTGTGAAACACTTTTTGTTGTCTCAATTCATCTTTTGCTTGTTGTTTAGTTCAGTTTCGTTATTTCATTCATTCAGTAACCATAATTTCTTTGATGGATTTTACGACATATAAAAGAATAATCTGACTCTGAGTCTGAGTTTGAGTGCAACAGGTGTTCCTTGATCTTAGAAAACGTTAAGAAGTGAGGTATTACAGACTCGGGTTTGCCTCCCAAGTCTCTAAAAGGAACAGGTATCATGAAGACTTCTTCGCCACTCAGTCCGGAGACGACATACCCACCCAAAGCCTTTCCATGTTAATGTTAAAGGGAAGTAAATCCCGCATGGTGACCTGTCCCACATCATGTTTGGCAGCCTAATTTTGAACACTGATGTATTACAGTAATGTTGATGGTAGTTGTTTCATTGCAAAGGTTTAATTTGATATCATAACAGAAGCTAGCAAAGTTTATTTTTCGATGGTGTAACAGGAAAGATAAAATCAGCAATGTCTATTTTGATGGTGTAACAGGAAAGAACTGACTTACTGCCAGTATCAAGGCGAGTATCTGTGTTAGACGGAAGATCTGATTTATGACCGCATCAGAGGCTTGAAATGTTTATTGTGGTGGCAATATAGGAAAAATGTGACTTGTCACCGCATAGGAGTTCAGTTATGATGATATTATCGGGAGTTTCTTACTTATCGCCACATCAAAGTTTAATGATGTTGATTCGGTAGCGTTGTCGCAAGATCTGACTTAACTCCATATCAGGGGCTAATGATCTTGTGTTTATCATGGTGCTGTCTTGGCGAAGATTTATCAACACATCAGTCAGTATTGGGCAATGTTTATAGGGGTGCCGTCATGGCGAAGATTTATCAACACATCAGTCAGTATTGGGCAATGTTTATAGGGGTGCTGTCATGGCGAAGATTTATCAACACATCAGTCAGTATTGGG
>JADBJO010000188.1:240000-245000 GCA_016801955.1 Conus betulinus | reverse complement strand
TTATACTGAACAAAGAACCGCCTGTTTGGGGGTAAGGTAAAGCAAGGTAAGCTAAGGTAAGGCGGGGAAGGTAAGGTGAAGCCAATGTTTGGCGAGGTAAGGTTAGGTAAAGCGAACGAGGTAAGAGAAAGTAATGCCAGGAAGATGAGGGTTGAGAATGTTTGGTAAGGTTAGGTAGTATACAGATGAACACGCAGAACAAGGTGCGTAATACCGCAGATTTAACAGACAGTACACAACAGCAAGTGAATCGTCGACAAATGTTATTTCTTTTCTTTTTTTTTTTTTCCGCGTACGCAGGCTGCTACTCCTGCGGACACTCCCTGTATAGACAGGCAAGGATTAATACCATCTACCCAACAAAGAGAGTGGAGTTTTGAGTGCATGACTGTTTTTTTTTTTTTTTTTTTTTCATCCCGCCATTAAGGCAGCCATACTCCAACTTCTGGAAAGGTGCATGCTGCTATGTGTAAAGTGTCATCCATACCAACGGCCAGACTGTCCTTTTCTTCCGAAAGTTGGTGATGGGATTTTACATGTGTGCAAGATGTTATGCGTGCGTTCACACACGGAACCTCGGTTTATATAGTCTCATTCGAAGGACTGTATGAGAAATGGAGTCAGAACCAAGGTTAACTCCGAGGGAAAAAATCCCCCTGTACCGAAAGGGCCCGGCGAAGATTCGAACCCGCAGTCCCAGGATCACCAAGATTACGAGTCCGGCGCTCTACCACTGGTCTATTCCGGCCCCCGCCAAATGTTAACATCTTCAGACGTTCCAAACAACAGGCTAAACACTTGATGCATGAAGTAATATTACTACTCTGGTAGCAGACATGACAAGTTGCTGTCAGGGTATTACTGTTTTGTACATTTTAGTCTGCTGGTTGCAACTGACTGAGGCAATTTATTTTTTTCTCGAAAATTCACATGTTTGTTTTGTTTACTCTGTAAAATCTGTGTTACTGTACACCTTGAGTTGTGTTTTCATTGGTACTTCCGCTTTGTTTTCAGCAAAGTTTCGGTCTCATTCATTTTCCTTGGTGAGGTAAGCGTTGGGTAAGATGTGATATGGTTAAATTCGGATACTTTAGACTGGGTCAGCTTAGTTTCGGTTAGATCATAATAATGATATTGATAATGAGTATTTATATCGCACACTACCAACAAAACTGCTTCCGGTGCTTTACAAAACAAGGAACAAACAAACAAAAAGTGTATGCATTACACATGATATTCTATGTAAAATTTCACGTCAATGGTTTACTAACAAACAACAATTACACACATAAAAACTACACGTACAAAAATAAACAAAGCAAACATACCCGTATATACACACTTTTTTCAAAAGCGCATAATAGCGCATATATATATATATACGCTATATATATATATACACGCTTACATATCTAAACGTACCACAAAGACGAAGAGGTACATACAGTATACACGGACATATCATAAACAGAACTACGTCCGAGAGAAGAGAGAAGAGTTACAAGGTCAGGTTTGAAAGAGGTCATGGAGTCAAGCAATCAGAGGTCGTCAGGGACTCGGATCCATGTCTTTTGAGCTCGGAAAGAATCAGATCTTTGTCCGTAAATCATGCATCTGGCATGTTTATCACGAGAAGTCGAGTATCAGAAGACAGGGGATGGCAAGACAGTCTAGATTTGGAGGTGTTCGAAAAAATGCTCTGGTCCGTAGGCAGCTACCAGCAGAAAGAGTCAGAGTACAAAGATAGCATGCAGTCGATGCGATCTGCAACAGGCAACCAGTGGAGAGAGTGAGAAGGAGGAGGAGGAGAAACGTGGCCAGATTCGTCTTATACGATATAAGATAATCTCACACTGTGTTAGGATAAGTCTGTGTCTGTTGTCTTGTCATCTAAAGTTGCTCACTGTTTTTTTTTTTTGTTTTGTTTTTTTTTTTTTGTGCTTTGTACCGAAGAGTTTGTAAATATGAACAGAACATTGTCAACAACAACAACAACAACAACAACAACACAACAACAACAACAACAACACGTTACCAAGAGAGTGTATTGTTCATCTGTGAGAAACCAGCGCCATGAAACCCTCTTTCCACATTCACAACACCCAACCACATCGTAGCCCGACCCACACCCACCTCGGCCCTCCCCCTCTCCCTCCCTCTCCCCCTCCCTCCCCCCCCCCCCCCCCCTCACACACACACACACACACACACACACACACACACACACACACACACACACACACTCCTCGCTGTCAGTGATCCCAATGCCAGCTAAATCCCAGGGGCAGATAAACGTCCAGGTTCGTCAGCCTTCCGCTGAAGTGGTGTTCTTAACCCCAACACCTTCCATCGGCATGCATCGCTGATAACTATGCTTCGTTCGCTCATTGGTTGCGACCGGTGACCCCTGACCGATCTGATTAATGGCAGAAGGTGTTGTGTGTTTGTGTGTGGGTGTGTGTGTGTGTGTGTGTGGTGCGTGTGTGTGGTGTGTGTGTTACGCGCGTGCGTGGTGTGTGTGGCGAGCGCTGCGCTCCTCAGATGATGGTCTGTACACGACTTGTTCGTTAAGTGGTTTCTCCCTAGGAGGCGAATTCTGGTCATGCACAGCTTACGTCACTTGCTCTGGACACCATACAAAGCGGCAAACTCGGCACGCGGTTCGTGGCGCATCTAAACATCCGCATACAGGTGAATACAGTCGCCCATGACTCAACACGCAACGCTTGGCTGGCATATGCAGAATGAGAGAGAGAGAGAGAAGAGAAGAGAGAGAGTGGATCGGAGAGAGAGACGAGGAGAGAGGAGAGAGGAGAGGGGGGAGGAGAGAGGGAGATGATGAGAGAGGGGAGGAGAGAGAACAGAGAGGAGAGAGAGGTAAAGAGAGAGGGACGGGAGAGGGGGAGATAGGAGCGAGGGAGAGGAGAGAGAGAGGAGGGAGGGAGGAGGCGGGAGAGAGGAGGAGAGGACGGGTGTGTGGGGAGAGGAGAATGAGAGCGAGACCGGAGAGGAGAGAGACGGGAGAGAGAGAGCAGTGGGTGAGAAGACGAGAGGAGAGAGAGGAAGAGGGAGAGAGGAGAGAGAGAGGGACCGAAGAGGAGAGAGAGAGGAGACCCGACGGAGGAGAGGCAGGAGAGGGGGAGACGAGCGAGAGCGGACCGCGAAGAGCGTGCGGGAGGATTGGAGAGGAGGGAGCGGTGGAGGAGAGGAGAGGAGAGAGATGAGACCTTTTGGAGAGAGGACGAGAGGAGATCTCAGGGCAAGAGATAGAGAGAGAGAGGGGAGAGTGAGGAGCAGCGGGAGAGTCGATTTATTAGAGGAGGGGGAGGAGAGAGAGTGTGGGAGGGAGAGGAGAGGGATGAGGGAGAGAGGAGAGAGAGGAGAGAGAGAGGAAGGGGAGGAGGAGAGATGCGACGACGCGAGAGAGAGATGGAGAGGGAGATGGAGAGCCAGAAGGAAGAGGAGAGAACGAGAGAGACGAAATCGAGGGAGAAGGCAGGAGTTGAGGAGGAGGAGAAGGTCACGAGAAGAGCCCGAAGGCACGGCACGACGAGAGGTAGCATCTCGGGACGAAGAGAGCAGCAGAGGACGGGGGACGGGAGAGAGGGAGAGAGGACGAGAGAGAGGAGGACAAGGAGAGAAGAGATGACTGAGATGAGTGGGAGAGGCAAGAGGAGGAGAGAGGAGCACGATGAGGAAGCGACCGGATGGGGAGAGAGAGGGAGAGGAGAGAGAGGAGAGCCGGCCGAGAGATCCGCCGGGCAACTGCGAGAGAGAGAGAGAAAGGCGAGAGAGAGAGTGGAGAGGGGAGATCTGTGAGAAGCTTTAAGAAGAAGAGACCTGGGAGGAAGGCGAAGAGGATGAAAGAGGGAAAGGAATGGACGAGGAGTACGAGGGGAAGCAGATCGGAGAAGGCGCGAGGGAGTCGATGGAGAGAGAGAGAGGATGCACCTGAAGTGTCCGAGGAGAGGCGCGATGAGAGAGACCGCTTCCCTAGACCACCAGGGACCCAGAAGAGACGCGCGAGAGCTCTAATGGCGGCCAATGAACGGGCCTGAGAGAGGGCGACGAGGGTGGAGAGGATGTCGTCAGGCACGAGAGGAGAGAGAGGAGTAGAGAGAGAGAGAGAGCGTCTCCGATGGGCAAAGGAACTGCCGGGATGGAGGAACTTGACCGTAATCAGTCATTAGCTTCCCCCATTCTTCCCAGCATATCGACTTATCGCTCTTCCAGGCACCATACCGTCCAGGTATGTACACCCCCAGCGACCCATGGACGCACTATGCTGCAAATGGCCAGGATGTTGGAAACCGCAAGTGTGTCTTTGATCTGCGACAGTCCGTTCGTGTTCTCACCCCCCCCCTCCCCCCACCTACACACACACACCACAACACACAGCTCTCCACCCTTCTGGTCATGCTCTCCTATTCAACACGCCATCCCGTCTATCTCTGTCTGTGATATACGTTACATCATATAATAAAAACCTGGCCATGTAATCGTTTCACGACAGGCCTCAGGCGATCTCTGGTCAGTAAAAGTGCACAAAATATGGATGGATAACGTTTCGCCGCAATGACGAAGCGATTTTTGTGAGTTTTTTTTCCTCTCTGCCTGTAGTATTTTTTTTTTCCCCACACTGCAACTGCTAGCCGACTCACTACGGTAGTCTACTGTTTTAGCTTGATATCATTTGCTCACTCCCAACCATTTTGCTGTTTTTTTTTTTTTTTTGTTTCCCTTAATTCAAGTCTTTTTTTTTCCTTCTTTCCTTTTTCTTTTTCTCCTTCTTCTTTTTTTCCAGACTACCAATTGGGTCTGACTTTTTTTCATTTCAAATTTTGATGTATTTTGACATCATTTTGTTTTGAGCCTCGATCCCTTTCACCCAAAACATTCTTTTAATAATAATGTTTTACATTTTTTTTGTTTTGTTTTTTGGGTAACGCCGATGTTTTCTGGGGTAAAACAACAACACAACAACAAAAAAAAAACAAAAA
>JADBJO010000188.1:217500-235000 GCA_016801955.1 Conus betulinus | reverse complement strand
CCAGTTGCATCTTTTTATGACTGGTCTGCTTGAGATTCCGTGCAGCTTGTGAGGAAACTCATATGATTATTGTTCTCGGTCTGACTGACTGTCCATCTGTTTGTTTGACTGGCTATTTGTCAGACATTGCTTTCTGATAGATGTTGTGCCAGGTGACTATTGTTGTCCGTCTGTCCGTCTGTTTGTTGACTGGCTACTTGTCAGACACATGCTTTCTGATGGATGTTGTGTCAGATGATATTGTTGTCCGTCTGTCCGTCTGTCTGTTTTTTTGAGTGGCTATTCGTCAGACATGGTTTCCTGATAGATGTTGTGCCAGATGACTATTGTTTTCCGTCTGTTTGTTTGTTGACTGACTATTTGTCAGACATTGCTTTTCTGATAGATGTTGTGCAAGATGACTATTGTTGTCCGTCTGTCCGTCGTCTGTTTGTTTGTTGACTGGCTATTTGTCAGATTTTGTTTTCTGACGGATGTTGTGCCAGATGACTATTGTTATCCGTCTGTCCGTCTGTTTGTTTGTTGAGTGGCTGTTTGTCAGACATTGTTTTTTGATGGATGTTGTGCCAGGAGACTTTCTTTGTGTCGGATGTCCCATGATCTGCAAGACAGCCTAATGTCTACAGGAGACTTCTCGTGTCCTGATGAAGGTCACAGCGTAGACTTTGAACAACTTCATCTTGTAATTTACGCTGTGCTGGTTATGTTTTAATCCAGCAAACAGTCCCAGTATATTACAGATATATCGCATTTTAAGGCGAATTAATGCAGACTACTATAAGCTAACATTAAAAAGGAAGTTGCTTCCAGCTGAGGCATTTCTGATGAAGACCATGTTTTACTGAAAAATCTGGTACACAATGCTCGGCTCCATTACAGATTCTTGGCAGCGGGCTCGAGCTATGTGGAATGTTTGGTGTAATGAGTGTAGTGATCACTAACATTCTCAACGCTCCGCACGGGGGCAAATGCAAAGCCGAATGACTGGAACACCGTCTCCATCGCCAGGGGTAGGTAAGCTCCCGTCAACGAAATTGAGCTATACCGCCCCATTGCATTCTACACCACCACTACCCTCCCGCTCTTCCCTTCCTCCTCCCCCTACTTACCTGCAATCTGGTCATTCCTCCTGGGTTTTGTTTTTTCTGTTTTGCAAAAAGTGCATTTATCACACAATGGTCAACTGAACAGATCTCTCTCTCTCTCTCTCTCTCTCTCTCTCTCTCTCTCTCTTTCTGTCCGCGCGCGCGCACGTGTGTGTGTGTGTGTGTGTGTGTGTGTGTGTGTGTGTGTGTGTGTGTGTGTGTGTGTGTGTGTGTGTGTGTAACGCGCTGATTCCGTTTCGAGTGGAGGCAGCAAACATGACCCGGCCTGAGCTTGCGAGTGGTAAATTCTGTATGCACCGATAAAAGCGAAGCGCGGGAGTATATATCGTCCAGAGTAGTCCGTTGGTTCGATTCATTAACGAAGGCTAATTACTCTAACTCGGAGAATATTCACGCTCGGAAAGTTGTAGTCGGACTTAAGCTGGGTACCGATTATCTTGTGTACTTGACTGAAAAACAATGTGCACATTCTTCCTGACGTGATTGTTGGCGCTCCTTCTCCACCCCAAACCCCATCGATGCACATTACTGAAAATGATCACATTTATGTGTGAGATACACTATTTTCCTTTAAAAGGAAAGATCAAAAGTGTTAGTTTTCTATTTCAGGCCTTGTTTTAAGGTGACATTTACCGACTTCAAATTTTTATTCTATTGCACTGTTTTAGTGCAATTTATTGCGTTGTGTTTTACACTGGTTCGTATTGTGTTGTGTTGTATTGCAATGTATTGCTTCATCATCACAAATTTGTGTGTAATTCGGGCTGCCCTCTGCTCCCCGCCCCCGTAGTAGGTACAACCACCATTTTTTTTCCCCTGCCTAGATTTTTCTTTTTGCTGACCCATCCAACTGGAATCTTACAGAACCTCGCTGGGTACAGCTTCCTTCTTGCCTTGGGTTCTTTCACACAAGCTGTTTTCATGGTTCACACGTCATCTCAGTTTATCATCTCATCGAAAGACTACAGCACTCACACCATCACTCATAGTGTAACCAAAAAATAAGGGGGTCGGAGTCGCACACTACGAACAAGTCTCGAACTGAAATCCAGGATTCTCTTCGCATTCTGGTAAGCGTGCTGGTAACCACGGGACCATCTTTTAGTGGTAATGGTGGAGCTGACAGCTATGTGAATTACAGAGCAAACGACAGAAGCACACTTTCCTAACCCATGGTTTCACCACGTGCCACGTGGCAGCTCACCTTTACTATTAATTCAACACCTTGTTACGTGCCGGCTTGTTTATCATATAAACACGGTGACATTCCCCTTTTGTTCGATTCAGTCGCTGTACACTAAAGATGTATTGACCCAGGACACACGAGTCAAGCGGGGACAATGTCTGTAATCAACACCCAGCATATGGCTGAAATCGGGAGAACTTCAGTGTGTAAATCTGCATTATCGCGACGTAAAGTCTTCAAAATTCCACCGAAGAACTGTGCATCGCTAGAATTTGCCATGCGAAGCGATGGCGTCTGTTTTTAATTGTCGCCATAACAGATTGCGTTCGTAGTTTCACGTGCGCGTGCGAATTAAGAATCTCGACAATTCTGAAATCTTGAATGCGGCAAATCGGGTTGAGCACCCATAGGCCTGCTACAAATGCTCCCTCTCACTCTCCTGTTTTTGAGCGGAGAAAAAAAAAAAAAAAAAAGCAACCAAAGTTCACTTCGAAATCGACTGTCTCGGCGCCCGCGTAAGGACATTCTCATAACCACCGGAACTGGTGTCCATTGCTTACAATCAGCGGCCCTGACCCGCCAACCCTCTGCCCCATCCATAGAAGAACGTGTTCAACTCGTGATGTCATCAGCCTATGACGTCATCGAGTGGCGACCACCATTAGTGAAAACGGCCTGTATGTGAGGACCTCTTCACCGTGATCGTGGTAACTGTTTGCTTTTTCTTGGTAGGCGCGCTCGTGGCATAACATCAATAAATGGACGGCTGTGGCAGTTACGGCACCATTTGTGTGTGTGTGTGTGTGTGTGTGTGTGTGAGAGAGAGAGAGAGAGAGAGAGAGAGAGAGAGAGAGAGAGCGTGCGTGCGTTCCCCCCCTCAAATTTCACTGTGTACTACTATCCCGACAATCACTGCCCGTCTGCGTTCCCATTAAAACTTAACCGTGTCCAGTTTGCCTCAGTTGGTCAGTGGAGAGGTCCAGTGCCAGACTGGCCGCCTGAAAGGGGTTAATCTGTCCGATGGCAGCCAGAGTGTGGAAACGTCACCTCACTGGCTTATCTTGCGCTCCGCGGCCCTGCAGGGGATTAGGGTTTTGAACAAACGGGCAGGCCTCACACTACTGAAGCCATTAAACTTGACTTAATCCTTTGGGTTTCCTGGAGAACATAGGACTGCGGCAACACTCCTTCCAGCGGGCTCGGTTCTGGACGGTCCTTTTGCAGCTGGGCCCTTGTCGTTACGGCTGTCTTCGGTAAAGTCTGAACAGTACCAGATCCTGCTCTGCCCGTGCATATGTAATACCATAACACTACACAGCACGCGCGGAACGGGCACCTGTTTTTTCCCTCTTTGGTTTCGCCTCTCTGTTATCCAGTACTGTAAGCGACTTTCATAACCTTGAAGTGGTAGTCTGTGTAACCACTTACATTGATCTCAACCAGTATTTTGTGTACCTCACGGTGATGGTCATGGTCAAAGAAAATCTCCCAAACTCACAAAAAAAGCTACCCTCTGTGTGTGTGTGTGTGTGTGTGTGTGTGTGTGTGTGTGTGCGTGCGTGTGTGTGTAGGCGTGTGTGTGTGTCCTGTTGTGTGTTTGTGCGTTTGCGTGTGTAGGCCTTGCACAGTCCTTTACCACTTTCCCATCATTTACCATTTACCATCCCCAGCCTTTTAGACTCTTTGGCGCAGCACGAAAGTCTCTCTGGTTTTGTGGCATCCTCACAGTTCACCGAGTTTCACCGAGCTATATCAACATCGCACCGCCTTGGGGGTCACCCACCAGAGAAGAGACTGCGTTTCTCTCGGAATATCCAACTCCAGATATGTCATCTAGTTCCAGACGTGTCAGAGTACAGTATACTAGGCACCCTTCTCTAATCCCTTAACTGGTGACGCCGGGTGTCCTGGTCATAGAATTGGCCTGGTCGACACACAAACTTACACCTCCTTGCTCTCCCCCTTCTATCCCTCCCCAACCTCCCCCCATTCCATCCCACCCCCGCTTCACGCACCCTCCCCCTTTTCTCTTCGACCCTCCTCCCTATCCCTGTAACTCCCCACCTCTATGTTTTCCTAGTGACCCTTCCCCATACCACGTTCATGTACCGAGAGCCCACCCCAAACCAACGGCGACCCCTGTGTTCTATTGTTTCAGGTGTTCTGGCATTGCTTCCTTTAGTGCCGTTAAGTCTCCGTGTGTGTTGTCTGTCGTCACGGTTCTGACTGTCAACTTGCCTCCGCGAGTCGTGTCGTGTTTTAATGATCCGTGACCGTTCGAGAACATCTAGGACTATGGTCACCGCGCAGTGACAAAAGAGGGTGGTGTTGAGGCAGATGAGAAAGCGTAACTAACCGAACAATCAGTGAACACATACGGGCCCGACTTTGAAATAGACTCTCTCTCTCTCTCTCTCTCTCTCTCTCTCTCTCTCTCTCTCTCTCTCTCTCACTCTCCCCACACACACACACACACACAGGCTCGCATGCACGCGCTCACGCAAGCATGCATGCACGTACGCGCACGCGCGCGCGCGCGCACACACACACACACACACACACACACACACACACACATATATATAATGCTGAACATATATATATATATATGCTGATATATATATATATATATATATGCATACATACAAACAAACACGCACCCCCCCCCCCCCCTCACCCCCCCCCGCGTGCACGTAATATACACGCGATACACATTCAAAGAGGAGATGTGTTATTAGAGACAGTTAGGGCGATTACAGTCGGGACGACACAGTTAACAGACCGCTTCATAGACTGATTGAAGTTAGAAACATGCCTTGAGTGAACCGGCGGTATAATCTAAGCCTTGGCAACGTGGCCCAAAAATCGTCAACGAACGATTTAACTTTACCGAACTGAACAACGACGGCAATATCGCGTTCGATATTAAATTACAGTTAGGGCTTACAATCTTTTTCGCTTCAGAGCTGATTAGGTTCATGCTTGAGTGAACCGGCTGTCTAACCTCTGTGGCTGACTGTCTGATCTTTCTGACTGAAACGATGTGATTCTATTAAACTGTCTGTCTGTCTGTCTGTCTGTCTGTCTGTCTGTCTGTCTCTCTCTCTCTCTCTCTCTCTCTCTCTCTCTCTCTCTCTCTCTCTCTCTCTCTCTCTCTCTCTGTCGTCTTTGTCTTATCCCCTCATTTCTCTCTCTCCCCTCTCCCTCCACCCCCCCTCTATCTCATTCGAAAAGATGTGACATTATCGTAATGTATGGATATTTCCACAAACATTAGTGAATCGCCTGTTGTGAGCTCTTTGATTAAACCAATTGCTCTCTCTCTCTCTCTCTCTCTCTCTCTCTCTCTCTCTCTCTCTCTCTCTCATCTCTCTCTCATTTCTCTCTCCCTCTCTCCCTTCATCCCTCCCCTCCCTAAATTTCGAAAAAGAAATGTGACATTATCGTAATTTGTGAATATTTCCAAAAACAGTATTTGTGAATCCCCTATTGTGAGCTGTCTGATTTGACCAATTGCTAGACATGCGGAATGTTTAGTTGTCTATTCCTGAGTACCTATAAGCCAAGTTTTTGCTGTTGAACGCCAGCTACTTTGTTGACATTGTTGAAAATTATTCTTTTTAAACCTCACAAACATTCGCTCACAAACTGAAACCTTAGCAAGAACAAGAAAAAGCTTTTTTTTTTTTTTTTTTTTTTTAAATCCATATCACAAATTCTGAAGTCAAGAAGCGTTTCGCTTTACTTTTTTTTCTGATGTCAAGAACAGTGTTACGCTGTTTCGTTCCAAACGAAGTTTCCGCCTCCATCTCTCCCCCTAGCTCCTCCAGTCTCATCTCACTCACCTCTCTCTTCCCTTCTCTCCCCTCCCTCTTCTCTCTCGTTCTCTCACATACACGCGCGCGCATGCACACACTCATAAATACGCCCAATATTATGCAAATAAGCAAACACATATACCAACAACACCAGAACCATTCTTGTACTTATCTAGATAATAAAAAAAAGTGTCGTTTAATGAGAGATCTAGAGAAAATAAAGAATACAGTTTGAAAGAGAAAAGAGAGGCGAATGATAGGAAATTATATCGGGGGAAAATAACATTGAAAATGAAGGATAAAAAGATAAACTGTCTGACACAAAAAACAAAAGCCGAAAAAGGAGAAAAAGCATGAAATGAAAGAAAATTCAGAGAAAGGAGGAAAGAGCATTTGTATGTGACACAGTAAGAGAGACAGAGACAGAGAGAGAGAGAGAGAGAGAGAGAGAGAGGGGGGAGGGGCGGAGGGATAGAGATAGAAAGAGGGGGCACGGGGGCAAAGTAAAGGAGAGAGAGAGAGAGAGAGAGAGAGAGAGAGAGAGAGAGAGAGAGTAACCCCCCCCCCCCCCCCCCCCCACTTAAACATATTAGAGCCCGATTAAGAACTCGATCCTTTCCGACACAACAGAAAAGGCCGGGAAATTTATCATCACGGAAAAAATATTCTCTCTCTACTGCACCTCATCGAACAGAGCAAAAAAAAAAAAAAAAAAAAAAAAAAAATCTAACGGAGGAAAAAAAAAAAAAAGAAAAAAAAAAGCCCGGAACCTCATTCAAACAGTAAAGCAAAAGGAAACTTGAAAGGGAGGTGGGTTGGGGGAGGAGGAGAGAGGAGGGGAGGTGGGAAGGAAAGAAGAAAAAGAAAGGAAAGGCAAAGAAAGGAAAGGAAAAGGGCGGTATCAGTAACTTACCCGAGTCAAACGGTAGAGCCCACAAACAGAAAAACCCTACTTCCTTCCTGTCCAGCACAAGCCGCACCACCCGATAGACTCCCTGCTATACGTACGAGCACTGCCGCACAGAAAGAACCGACAGGTCTTCGTCTCACCTTGCTGCCTGCCACCGCACAGCAGGGACCGCGAGGGTGGAACTTGTCTGATACCCTCTTCCCCCTTCCCCCACCTCCACTCTTTCCACCACCACCCAGCTCTCTTTGTGTTGCCAGGGACGCGATAGAGAGAGAGAGAGAGAGAGAGAGAGAGAGAGAGCATAGTGTCGAGTGGCGCGCGCTCTCCCACCCCTACAAATCAATCCCGGTCCTTTTTTCTTTTTTCTTTTTTTCATTTTTTTTTTTTCATCCACCCTGCGAGTTAAAACCGCACTCGAATTTTGGGAGAGATAATGTACATTCGGTCCTCATCTTTCAATATTGCTCTATGTAACTCTATTCTTCGGTCTCCTCTTTATATTTTTTCACTATCCACAGCCACCTAGCAACTGACCAAACCATAACAATATAACCATCCCATAACTGACAGACGGATTGACTCACTTTCTAACAACCAATTAGAAACAAACGAGCGAATGAAAAATGGACTGACGAACCAACTACCACAGAGCTAATCACCAACTACCCTTTCAGCCACTCGGTCAAAGTGATCATCTTTAAGTAGGTTACCAATTTATTCAGTTATAAGTAAGGCCTGGTTACGATTGTAGCCTGGCCAATAAATCGATTGATTTTAATAGTTATTAATGAACGCATTTAGCTCATCTGTTTATTTATCTATCTATTCATTTATTCATTCTTATTCATTTTTTTTACGTCTTTCCTTTATTTTTTTTTGTCCGGAAAGGGGGGTCAAGTTTTAATCATTAGAATTAAGCCGATCATACAGAGCCTTTTTTTTTTTTTTAGGGCTGTCAGACTGACAACGAAAAATAGTTGCATCACGAAACCAGCCTTCCCTATCTGAGCCTCCAGACATATCGCCCAGCAACCCAACCTTCAGACGTCAATACCAACCATCCTACCAAGGCTGGTGTCACCACCAAAGCCATCAGTTCACTCGAAATAGGCAAAGCGACAAGCCGAGATAGTATAGCGTTTGAAGCACTTAAGGTCAACACAACAGCATCAATTGAGATTCTGCACGTACTCCTACACAAAGTATGGAATAAGAAGAATTGCCAGATGAATGGGAAAAGGGCACCTTGTGAAAATAGAAACAAACAAACAAACAAAAACAAACAAACAAACAAACAAAGGTGATCTCTTCTCCCGCAACAACTGGAGAAATATTATGGCTCTGTCACTTTCCCAGCAAGATCTTAAGAAGAATCTAAGAAGATGATGTTTGAGAGAGACTGAAGAAAGCCCTTTGCTAACGACTTCGAGAAGAACAGAAAGGTTTTGGACAAGAAAGATCATGCACAGACCAGATATCAACACTACGAGTGATCATCGAGCAGTCATTAGAATGACAGTCCTCCATGTCTACCGTGTTTTTGTGGACTTCGAGAAGGCTTTTGACAGTGTTAACATGGAACTCATCGGGAAGCTCATGCCCCTCTGTGGATTTCCACCAAGATTACCTCCATCATCCAGCAACTGTATGATAAGTCCACCCGGCAAGCTATACACAATGGAGAAAACTATCTGATCCATTCTATGTGCGGACTGGTGTAAGACAGGACTGCCTCCTATTACCACCATCTTCTTGTTGGCGATAGACTGGGTTATGAAGAACACGACAGATGGCAAAAGCACCTAAATGCGGTGGACTTTTACCTGACAGCTGGAAGACTTGGACTTCGCCTATGATGTCAGTTTCACAGACACTAGGATTCTCAAGCAAAATTATCCCGCCTGGCTAGGAAGTAAAAAAAAAAAAAAAAAAAAAAAAAAAAAAAACGAAAAAAGCAATATCAAGAAAACTGAAGTAATGCGGAGAAACAACAAACAACAAGAACCTATTTAGCTGAAAGACGAGAACATCAAAAAGAGAAAAAATATTGTCTACCTGGGCATTGTCATCAGCAAAGATGGTGGAGCTGACCAAGATCTCGCTATAACCACACCAACAAGGAAAGGCACACTTTTAGCATCCTACACTGCCCCAAACCAAGATTAAACAAATACCACAGGTGCTTCCTCAACATCAATTGGCCTGAAGTAATTTCCAGCAAGAGCCTTTGAGAGAGAACAAAACAAGTGCCTATAGATACAGACATGAAAAAAAAAAGAAAGAAATGGGGATGGGTTGGCCACACCCTTCGACAGCCTCCCACTGACATCACAAGACAGGCTCTGGAATGGAACCCACAGGGGAAAAGGAAGGTGGGACGACCTCGACAGACGTGGCACCGGTGCATGGATTTCAAAATGAAGACAAGCAGGATGGCGTGGGCTTAGCTGAAGAGGTCAGCCCAGAACAGAGTCTACAGCTCCATTAACTCTGGAAACTAAAGGAAGCAAGTCGAGTAAGTCAACTCTCTGTCTGTCTGTCTGTCTGTCTGTCTGTCTGTCTGTCTCTCTCTCTCTCTCTCTCTCTCTCTCTCTCTCTCTCTGTGTGTGTGTGTGTGCGTGTGTGTGTGTGTGTGTGTGTGTGTGTGTGTGTGTGTGTGTGTGTGTGTGTGTGTGAATTCCAAATGTCCCGGGTACACATCTACGACGGGGTTTCGGCCGTAACCAGAGACATATTGACACCGGGCGCGGCGCTACCTACAACGCACTAAACAGTACGTAGTGTCTGGCAGACTTTGAAATAATATTATCATGGTTCGCTAATCTTTCTGTTGTACTGTAGATCATGAATAGGAGGTAATCACGCGTGCGTAAGTGTGTGTACGGTCCGTGCGCCGCGCGCGCGCGCGCGCGCGCGTGTATGTGTGTGTGTGTGTGTGTGTGTGTGTGTGTGTGTGTGTGTGTAAGAGAGAGAGAGAGAGGAGAGAGAGAGGGAGATAGTGTTGAGTGTGTGCTTGCACGCACATATGAGTGCGCAAGTCTTTTTGTACGTGCCCTTCTATCTCTGAGCACGTATACGCGCGTGCGTGCGTGTGTGCGTGCGCGCGCGTGTGTGTGTGTGTGTGTGTGTGTGTGTGTGTATGCGTGTGTGTACTTCTCTGAGAATGTATGTCTATACATGTGTGTGCACGTTCACGTGTGATTTGTGTTTACATAAATGCATGCATGCATGTGTACACATATCCCCCCTCCCCCTACCTCTCCGTACTTACATTGTACTACTGAATACGTTTACAGACTCTAGCATGAGAAGAGTATGATACATTATAAATTCTCCGCAGACCTAATTTGCCGTAACAATGTCACCTGGCACTCTGGCTGAAAAGACTTGCCAATGGAATAACATCTTGCGAGATTCCTTTTTTTTTTCTCCCCCCCCCCCCCCCCCCCCCCCCCCCCCCCCCCCCCCCCATGGGTTTTCATTCCAACAACAAGGTGTATACATAGTGAGGAGATAATGAATCCGATTTTTTCTTTTAAATATGCGCTTTACTTATTAACAGTTTTGACTCATTGAATACACGCCACACAGTTTTCATTTACTTATTTATCTATTTATTTATCTTTTTATCCATACATCTATCTAATTATTAGCTCCCAACGTTGTAATGGTCATTGCAAACTACAACTTCTCGCAAAACGACAGAATAATCAGAATATTGTGGTTCGAGTCCTGCTTTCACAAAATATGGTCATGTTCGCTGCCCCTTTTGACGTGTTGTCGCTCTGGTGGTGTGTGCTCGTGCTATACTGGGCCCCTTACACCTACAAGGTTGGGATGTTTATATCCCCGTCTGGTGTTTCACCTTAGGTAGGTATGGTCGTCATGTTTAAATGGACCCAGGTAATGAAGAAGGAACGGCTCCGGTGTAAAATCGGTCAGCCGTGGGGGAAAAAATCTATTCATGTTTTATCCCGTTACTCACCCGCTCCCTCCCTTGTAGCCATACACCCACGCCGCTCATTCCAGTCCGCTGCCACCAAGCCCTCCCCCATCCAAAGTTGCCCTCGTCGCAGTCTCTGCATCGCAGCCCACAGGGAGTAATCAAGATTATGTTGCTAAGAGGCAACCAACCAGAGGAGACACTGCACTGCCTTAGAATTATATTTGTGTTCAGCTTACACGACGCAAGGTACCTCCTAATGAGCCCTCTACTGACGACTATTGCTTTGTGGTGAGGGCCATCGTTAGCGTTCCTCTCAGGAGGACGCCATCAAGTCATCCATCCAACGACAGTCCCCATGATTCCCTACTTTGAATAGAATCCCCCCCCCCCCCCCCCCCACCCAGGCACTGAAATGGAGTGGAAATCAAAGTCCACACTGCGAGAGCTGGGCGTAAGAGCCCCAAAAGCTCAATGTTTATGGCTTTCAATCATTAGGGCTAATAGAGACGATGCTAACAGGTTCTGATCTAGTCTGACAGCACATGTTAGGGATATAATCTGCAATTCCTTTCTCAATATATAGCCCGGGAACAATCGGGTCCGAGAGATGCAGCTACCTGCGTGCTGGTCAGGAAAATTGAGCAACACTCAAAGACGCATTCATGAAATGGATGGAACACGTGTATATGTTGGGTCAGTTTTCCCAACTCTAGGTAGGAGCCCAGCGAGGCCGGAGAATCCCACGGATTAATTTAATGTCTCTTGACGGTATTCGAACGAATCCATGTCTTCTCTGCTCGCGTGTCAGCAGTGTTAATCACACTACATCAGCGGCTGGTGAGAGAGAGAGAGAGAGAGAGAGAGAGAGAGAGAGAGAAGCAGAAAGTTTATTCAGTATAGGCTACGGCCCCTTCTGAGAGCATTAATCCATCCTGACAGGAATCTAAGAATACTGTAAACGAGTAGTACACTACGTCTTTTAAATCCTCTATACAAATATATGCAAACATTCTTCAGTATAATTTCGTTCCGATTCGCCATGAGCAATACAACTTTCAACAGACATGGGCTTTTCAGATATTTTTGGGGGCATAAAATCATTTCGTCAAGAGAGAGAGAGAGAGAGAGAGAGAGAGAGAGAGAGAGAGAGAGAGAGCGAGAGCAAAATACTCGATGTCATTATTTCACAGGGAAACTTCCATTCTGGGGGAGAGGGGAAAAAAGGCGATACAAGGCGATGCATGTTACAACATAACACAGCACAAAACACAAAGCATGATGCCAGCAGTTCAGTCCATGGACGTCGTCAAAAACAATATGTTTTCAGGCGGCAACACGAATCATGCACATAAGTGCACAGCTGCACAACAACAACAAATCGTACAGTTCTTAGTCGCCTTTCTCCGCGACTTTGCCTTGCGCGTTTGACCAGACTGGAACCCAGAGTACCCCAAAAACCCAATCCTTTCCGGACACTCACCCTGCACACAACTCCATTTCTCTTTAATCTTCTTTCGAATATGAGAAGATAAGTGGTTCCTCGTTCTTCGTTTTCACTGTCCTAAATGTTATTCGTTTTTTGCCTGAAGAAGACCCAGAGGTCGAAATTCATTGTGTTTTGTCCTGTACTTTGTCTGTCTGTGTCTGTGTCCTTGGCGGTAACTAGCCCCCATCTCTTTCTAAATCTTTCTTTAAAAGTTACCCTAACTACCTGACCTCGACAAGAGGCCAAAGGTAAGCACACTGAACATGACGGTAGTCTAGTGCATGGCACCACGATGTAAGCGAGCCACTGACGAAACCAGTGATCTTGGGAGTGGTTTGTCTGCCGCAGTCCTGCTGATCACTCCAAACACTGCACATTGATTTCTGGCCTCAGATTCCAACCTTGCGATTCTTATCCTGCGCGCAAGCCTGTCACTGTGGGGGGTAGGCGATACTTTGAGGTAATGTTAGTTTGAGCTCGAAGGCAGTCTACCTGCTGTGGGAAGAGGAGGAGGTGGGGGAGGGGGGGGGGGGGGGGGGGGGGGGGGGGGGGGGGGTGGAGGGGGGCAGGGGGGGAGGGGGGAGGGGAGGGGGGAGGGGGGGGGGGGAAAAAGCAAAATTTCAAATAACTAAAAAGTGAGCCTTAAGACAGCCAAATGGATGGAAAAACGAATTACAGCGAGCAGCGCGTTTCGACCTCCCGGTCTTCTTACAACAATTTTCAATTAGGGGGAGGGGGAGGGGGGGGGGGAGGGGGGAGTTTCTTTATATCATTGTATTTTGTGTTTTGTACTTGATGTTTTTTTTTTTTTTTTTTTTTTTTTTTAAAGATTGCCATTGTTCCAATGTTTTCCTCCCTTTTAATCAATTTCATTGAAAATGTTTACTAATGAGTCATTAAGCCTACCCCCCCCTCCCCCCCCCCCCCCCCCAGCTTCTAATTAAGCCAAGAGCACGTATCTCTCTTCATATTTCATAGCATCACCTGGAAAAGCTTCTCCCTCTCAGCTTATTACAATTATTTTTTTCCGCGCGTCTCTTTATTTGCCTGACAGACCGTAAAAATGCACAAAATGATACTGCCCGAAATAACTCTCTAACACACTCCGCTCATGACCGTTATCATCTGGGCAGCGTTAATTAGTGCAGTTTTTGTCTGTTGTGAGTCACGTGTGAAGAGGATGTATTTGTCGAAACGTGACTTGTTTAGTGTTGTGCATTAAAAGAACGTTCCTGTGCACTCTTCTTTGTATGCTTATTTGTAGTCTGACTCATCACAAAGCTAAAAACGAATGGCCGTTTCGATCTGCTTACGTGCTACTGATAAGACGTATTGGTCTGCACATAGTCAAAAACAACCCTTGTTGAAGACAGAAGTCAGGCTGACCTTGTGGCATGCTTGTTTAGTCATTCGCCTCTCCCGCTGAGAAGTGCTCAATTGTTTTTCCCTTTTCAAAGATGAGAGAATGTATAGAAGAAAAGAAAACTTCACACCACCCCCCTCCCCCCTCCCTCCCCCCCCCCCCCCACACACACACACACCACACACACACACACACACACACACACACACACCACACACACACACACGCTGCAAGCACAAATCATCCTTGGATTTTTTAAAGAAAAACAATGCTGTATACATTTGCAGTTTAGGTTAAAACTAGGATCAGAGTTAAGGATAGGTTATAAAAAAAAAAAAAAAAAAAAAAGCATTATAATGTTGTACACATTTGCAGTTTAGGTTAAAACTAAGATGAGGGTTAAGGATAGGTTATGTTTAAGGTCAGGTTAGGGTTAAGGAAACAGGCTGTCACTAAGATCCAGATCTACACCCTGACTTCCAGCACGTACTCCAACAGAGGCGGGGAGGGGGAGGGGGGTGGAGAGGGGGAGGGGGGGGGTAAATGGGGCAAGAAGAGGAGAAAAGAGGAATAAAGCGCGAGTAGGAGATTGGGTGGGGGAGGGAGTGGGGTGGGGTGGGGTGGAGACGGAAGGAGATAGAAGGTTAATAAGGTTTAAGGGGAAAAGACACAAAGGTTACAAAGTTTCAAGGGAAAAAGACACATCCTTTGAGTCATTAAAAAGTGTCCTTCACACACACACACACACACACACACACACCACACCCCCCCCCCCCCCCGGCAGTGGAGAATGAGAATGAGAATGGGTCACTACATCTACCAATCAGAGTACGTTACTATTCATGACGAATTGAAAGAAATAATGACGGCACATCCTAATTACTGTAAGTGTGTGTGTGTGTGTGTTTGTGTGTGTGTGTGTGTGTGTGTGTGTGTGTGTGACCGACCTCTATCCCGTGCATTCATTTAGTTTTGTATAAAAGATGGAGTGCATTTTAAATGGAATGAAGCCGAGACTGGGCCAGTTGAAGTTCTTCTTTGTTGTTGATCTATGTCTTTGTTATTTGTGCAATGTGTAGCGCTTCCTGGTATGATGAATTCTGTAAACTGCCGTTCAACTGGTGCCTGAAAAGACCGTTGACCTGTTGACTGAGGGTCAAAGCGTCTGTTGGGTTGGCGATTATCTACAAGACAGATGTTCAGACATTGTGGAGTGGTAGCGTTAGCGTGACCCTCACCCCGTCCCTTCACCCACTCTCCTCCCCCCCCCCACCCCCCCCCCACCCCCCCCCTCATCCCTCGTTCCTACCCCTCGCTCATCGTCCCCTCCCCCCCCCCCTCCTTCACCCCTGCAGCTCCTATAACGACTTCCTCTTCCACATCTCATTTTTTTTTCCCCATGGATTCAGAGGACAGCGGACATTTTGATTAAAGATTTTAACGGGGCGGATATTTTCCCTTAATCTTTACGCTTTTTTTTTTTTTTTTTTTTTTTTTTTTGTCTTTAAGGAATTGATTTTTCTTTTTTGGTGTGCAGTTTTTCATTAAAAGTGGAGAGCAGCCCAGACGTTAAACAGAAATCATGAGAACAATCAAGCAAACAAAACTAATTGGAGGGATGGCTAATGCTCCTTCCAATGGGAACTAGACGACCCCGGGTCCGGGACTAACAAATGACCTTGCAGTGGTTAAGTCGGCCATCTTGTATTACATTTCTCTTTTTCTCCACTGGAGTAGCTGAAGGCGGCGGCCAGTTTGAAGATCCCTTTTCTGACAGTGTAGAAAAGGGATCTCATTCTGTTTCCTGCATGTCCAGATTCCTCAGGAAAAGTTTGTTTGGACATCAATTAAAGTGGTATGGAGGTGCATTAGAGCTTCCAAGGGATAGAACTGATCGCTATCCAGCATGCTTGTACTGAGACAATAATTCACAAGAACCACACAGTACGTGGCCAAGACACCGTTGTTGGGTGTTCAGACTTGTACGGTCACAGGTATTATGTGGGTATACTCGAAGATGAAATTCTTCATCCTACAAACAGAACACGACCTTTCCCCCCATGCGAAATCATGTTGAATGTCAGACCAACCTGGTCAATGCACCCGTCCGGCCGTGTATGCAGATGACTTTTGGCCCGTCTGTTGAACCAACGACCAATGCACAACCTCTGCCAGATCTGTCCGATAGATCTCTCTTCTCTCGGTCACAACTTCTATTCTTTCTTTAATATTCAGACTGTTGTCCCGGTAAACTTCAAACTAAAACAAATGTATCATTTCTGTGGCAGGTTGTGAGTTTATAATGTAATGTCCAGCTTTCACTGATTTATATGAAAAGCCTGTGCCCAGAGCTTCTGCCTCACCATGCGACACAGGTCCCTCTTCAGGTCTGCCAGGTCACAAAAGTCCATCAATGAACTTCTCTCTCAACAAGTCGACGGTAACTAGGAGCACAGGCAGGCGCTCGTCTCCGCCGTTGCCAAGATGGCGGATTGCCACTTTCAGGCTCTCGAGCTACAGTCGGTAAGCCCCCCCCTGATCTACTTATCCTATGCTCCTAAATCAAACTGGCAGGGTCTAACCGATTGGATCAGTTTGCCACTTCTAAAAGTGTGAGTGTCTGTGAGAACACCTACAAAACCGTCACGTAAGACAGAGTCTACTCCACAACAAATCGACTGCAATCTGGATGGATGGACTGAGGTAGTTCTGTCAGGTAGTACTATTGGCGCCAGGCAAAAGCACACATAGTACACAGTTCACCATTGTGAAAGATCAAGACTCTTCTGAAACTCACACCTTTGGATTTCTTTTGTTGCCCTTATTATTTGCTTTGCAGTGTGAAGAAGAGGGGTGAACCCTTTGCTCCTCACCATTCTTGGCCCGACCGGCATTAGCGCCCTCTGGTGGTCATTCCTTCCAGTTTCTCAGAGTGCTCCCCTTGGTTCCTTGATTCTTTGCCTGTTTAGCCAGCAACACACTCTCACAGTTTTTTGGACAACATTCTGCTTTTTTGCATTGAGATATAGCTACTTCGACGAGCTTTGGCGCTATTGATTGCTAGTCTCATGCAGGGTGTAGTCTGGGAACTAATATTTAAATCTTGGTGCTCAACATACATGCTTCTGTGATGGGGATGGATGAAGACGAGGCGTGAAAGGGGAGGGGTGGTGTGCACACACCGTTCAGAAAAAAAGGCTTGAAAATATGATTCCATACAATTAACATGGCACTGGTTATCTCTAGACTGCACAGATATGCGCCATCCCCCCCCCCCCCCCCCCCCCCCCCCCAAGAATTTTCCAAGGAGACGACGGAGATGGGGCATGCCTCTGGATCATTTTCGGAATTTCTTGGTGTAGTTTCCGTCCCACCGCCCCACCCCTCTCCCCCTTCCTCTTTTCTCCCCTTTTGCTTCCTGGGCTTGGTTGGAAGAGCCAGAGGCCGTAGATCACAAGATTCTCTCTGGGCGTGCACCGTCTTTGCCTGTAGAAAGTAAGGTCTCAGAACATGCCCTCAGTCTATTAACCAATGCCCATGCCTTTCAGACTGGGAAATGTTGGTAGATACCTCCGTCCTCACCCTGGCAGTTTCTGCAACGACAAGTGCTCATCGTGCGCAAACGACGCTGCATCACAGTCCCCGATTAATGAGCATCAACTCCGGGACTTTCGTTGCCTCGACA
>JADBJO010000188.1:167500-212500 GCA_016801955.1 Conus betulinus | reverse complement strand
GAGGGGCTCTGTCAATGTGTCTGCCTCGACTATATTTAACCAGGCAGTTCATATAATCCAGGGAAATCATGAAGAGCTTTCTCAGTGTGTCTGTACTGACACTGTAATAGTGTACACAACCAGGCAGATCATGTAACCCTAAAGAGACCACATGGTTATAAATCCAGCTGTGACCAATAACCCATTGTGTGCCATGCATTGTTGGCAGTCATTTGCAGGCATTGTTTGGGGCTGGACTGAACAAGGAACAGAGAGAAGTAAGTTTTCATTTTGAAATGTTATTACCAGGTCAAACAAGTTAAAGCAAACAGAATACTTTTTTTTCTTTTTTTGGTTGTCTTTGGTATCTGTATGGTGTCTGTTTTTCATTCACTTCATCAAACATTTTCTGGATTTGATGATGGATAGTAACTGTGACACATTAAGACAGACTGAGACTGAGGGTTGAAATGCCACAATCAGGGACTCTAGGGTGGCTGGAATGCCCACCCTCACCATCCTGGCTGGCAAAAATGGTATTTGTGAACCATTTTTTTCCCAGTTCCCCATTAGGACAGACCCCTCAGACCCCTCTGGATACCTCCACCCCCCCCCCCCCCCCCCAATCATGTAGTTAATCCTGTTACAGTGTGTGTGTGTGTGTGTGTGTGTGTGTGTGTGTGTGTGTGTGCTTGAAAGAATGAGAGAGTAAGAGAGAGAAAGAGAGAGAAGAAGAGAGTGTATGAGTGTGTGTGTGTGTCAGTGAGTGTGTGTGCGTACAACATGACATGCTGTGGCAATAGGGGCCGGAAGACAGTGGATGTTCTTTCCTTTATGGACCTAGAAAGGAGAGGCCAGCTCCACTGACCACACATTAATGGCACAAGTCATCAGTGAAGGTTTTTTGGGGCTTTTTTTTTCTTAAACATTTTGCACTGTTAGGGTTAGTTTAGGCTTCAAATTAGGCTTCCCCTTCCCGCAGCCCATCGCTAGTGTCGCCAGTACACAAGATGAAATGGAGCATATATTTGAGCTCAGCATCGGAAATCTGATCCGTGCAGGATGGACGCCCTCAAACTGCTGGTTTGACAGGCATGCTTCTCAGTTTCCCCAATGTTTGTCTTTGTGTATGCTTACTCCAACATCTGCAGACTATAACACAAAAGACAGAAAGAAAAACCTATAGTTCTGCCATAAGAGGCAGTAGAGTCATCTTCTTTTGTTCTCCACCAACAGAGAAAGAACCATCTCAGTGCCCGAAGACCCCCAAATCTCTCTGCCCCAGCCTCCCCTCTTCCAAGAGACATTACAGCCCGTAAATACTACTCTTTGCTCACGCTATCTCCTCACTCTACCCCCATTCCCTCCACCCCACCCACCACCCGACTTTCACTCATCTTTCTCAGTTCACTAGTTTGAGACAGCAGTAAGAGTTAAATAAACAAATTTTTCAAATTTAGAGCATGTTCTCTCTCTGAAAGTTCACTTCTGACCGAACTAAAGTGGGTACCAAATTGCACACAAACCAATATGTGTGTAGTTGTTTTGATGCCAACTTGGAACAAAACTCATCATTCACAAACAGTAAGTAAAAGATAGGCAGCAATTTGGCAAATTATTATCAAGTGAGGCTCCCCATTGCACATATTTTAGACTTCAAACTGGTTTCATTTCAGTTTTTTTTTTTATTTGTAGATTTCTTTGGACTTCTTACCAGTTATAGAAATTGTCACTGTTGCTATCAGCTTTTTGCGTATATCATGGTAGGAGAGTGAACCTCGAGTGGAAAGTTGGCTTTATGGTTCACATGCTTGCCTGGCAACTGAGAGAATCCTCGGTCTACGGCACAAGTCTTGTGCAGGGTCTTTTCTTTTCTTTAAGCTCCCCTTCCCAGTAGACCATAAGCAGTGGTCTCAGTGCTAGTATTTCAGATCAGACAATAAACCAAGGTCTTATGGGTAGATGCAAGTTTATTGCCCAAGCTCCATATGGATGCAGATCATCAGTCAACAGGAATGATTTTCCAATCTGTCCAGACTGTACCACACCCACCACCCATCACCATGAGGTGGATGAAGCTGGGTTTCCCATGGCAACTGAAGCTGAAGCACCTATTCCTGCTGCTGGTAGTGGTCAGTCTCGTACTGATTCTGTTTGTGTGGATGTGGCTGGAGCTTCGAGAGATTCCCCACGCTTTGCAGAAGATTAATCCATCAAGAAAAAGAGGTTTTCTGTTCTGGAGCCACTTGTTTGGTGACGATGAGGATGATGATGATGATGAGGAGGAGGCAGACTTTAACATCCATATAGAGCGGCAGTGGAAGGAACCTCAGTGGAGGATGGCCGATGTCCTGCGTCGCATGACCTCTGTGAAGCGCCCCCTGTGCCTGTCTTTGTTGTGGAGGAACATTATGAAGGTAGGCTGGGATCAGTGTCTTTCTTGTTTATATCTTTCCATCCTGGGGCCCTTTTTTTTAAAAAAAATTGTGTGGATAATTAAAAAAAGCTGTGTAAAACATTGTAATTCATGAGAGCAGATCTTGAAGTTGCACCTCTGTGCTCCAGGTTTTTATTTGCACTTAATACAGAGAGAGAGAGAGAGAGAGGTGGGGGGGGGACAGAGATGGAGAGACAGAGAGAGGGAGAGAGGGAGGGAGAGAGAGAGAGGAGAGAGAGAGACAGAGAGAGAGAGACAGAGGCAGAGAAAGAGAGGTTTTATGAATGGAAATTAGCTGTGACATAGTTTTGAGTTAGCATTTGTGAAGAACCTGTATTGTTAATAGCCTAGCTGACCTCAACCAGTAAAACTGGGTTGAAAACAGATATATAATTTCCTGTCAGCTCATGAAGAAGTGCATGTGCACACATGCATGCATGCACACACACACCACGCATGCAAATACGTACACAGAAAACACTGAAAACAGTGGCCTGCTTTGTAGTGTCCAAGTCTGTCCCCAGGGCGATGATCACTGAAGAGCTGTTGGGTAACTGGCTGATTACCATCCTGTTGCGGCAAATTGGTTACATCAGTACCATCGTGGTAATCCTCTGAGCAGAGGCATGGGACATTTTGTGCCTGCCTTTTCTAGTGGCTGCGATAAAGTTCAGGCAGTGTGGTTCAGTTGTTATCATTTTCCTTGTCTTACTGCTGGTTTTGCTGACAATAGACCCTGGAGGAAATGAACTGCCGAATCTCTCTGCTTCCCCTGCTCATTTACCCCAACCATCCAACCCTTCTGCTGTTGCACTCCTGCTTCTCTTTTCTCAGG
This sequence comes from Conus betulinus, assembly GCA_016801955.1. Taxonomy (NCBI): domain Eukaryota; kingdom Metazoa; phylum Mollusca; class Gastropoda; order Neogastropoda; family Conidae; genus Conus; species Conus betulinus. The sequence goes on along the minus strand of JADBJO010000188.1, from coordinate 209,249 downwards.
TTACTCCAGCTGCACCAGATGTCTAGCAAATAGATCAAATGCTAAGTACTTGAGAAATTAAAAAAACAAAAATGAAAAGAATGTGAAAGTGAGTGTGAAAGTCCCATACTGTGACCCATTAAGGCTGTGAGCTATAAGAGGTTCACCATGTCTACAGTGTGGCATTTGGGAAGTTGAATGTCCAGCCCTCTCCTTCTGCTGCCTTTTTACCTTCTCTGAACTGGATCAGGCCACCAGTTACTGCTGTGTGGACAGAGAGGGTTTTCAAGCTATAGAAATCTGTTGTCGTTTGAACTTGCAACCATCAGCTTTATAGCTGAACCCTCTAACCATTTGACCATGGGCACTGTTTTTGAAAAAAAACCCCACCTTTTTGAAAATTTGAAAAGTGTACATTCTTGGCTAAGCAGGAAGCTCACTTTAGTTTCTAATTTCAGTTCATCTTGTGTTGTGTGTATTGTTACAGTTCTGAAGTACTGGTTTGACGCTGTGGATGCTGGAGTCATCCCCAAGAAGGGCAACACTCTGGTAAGACACTCAGTCCCATGCTCATTTCACTTAGAACAATCAGATGGTCAGCCATCTTCCATCTTGCTATAGTTGGATCTTACTGGTCATGTGCAGTTGATGTAAATAGATCAGCTAGCTGACTGTAGTGTGCTGGAGCAGTCCAGCGTTAGTTTGAGAAATTCTTGAGAAATTCTTGTGGACACACACACACACACACACACACACACACACACACACACACACACACACACACACACACATTGTGAATTAAGCCTACACATCACCTCTTACGTCCAACTGCAGAATCTGTACAATACTTTGTGTCGCCTATTGCCCCAATTATGTATAGTCATCAAAGATGCAGCATGAGCAGTTCACATGAAAATGATCACATCTTAAGGACAAACCTCAACAACACTGTCCTGTCATGTTATTCCAGCTGCACATTGATGGACACTCGGACTCTGCGCCCCCAAGAGATATCTCTGTTGTGCCGTGGTTCCGCTGCCCCGCAATCATTCAGAGGTGGCCAACATGATGCAGAGCAACGATGTCTTCATAGCTGTAAGTACCCACCTTCCCGCTGGCAGGCCAGCTGGCTGGTATGTCACAGGTGCTTGTGGAGGAAGCCAGAAGTTGGAACTCCTGCTTGTTTGTAACACTTCTGACCCATGTCTGCTGGAAGGAGGTTTCAGTTTCATCAAGGAGGCATCACTGCATGTGGACTAGTCCATATACGCTACACCACATCCGCTAAGATTTGAGACCACACTATGCATGATTTAAAGCTGATGGATAAATGAATTAATGACTAAGATGAGAGAATTTAAGAAGAGGGTCTCGTGGCTACGACTTAGCAGACGTCTGACCTATGCATTATCCTAAAGCGCTGTTAAGACCTTGAGTCAGAAGAAAATGTGCTGCCAGGTAGGATTCTTTTTTTCATGGCTACCTTAATCAAGCTTTGAAATGCACACATTATATGATCATCACACAATTGAATACACACGATTCTCACTAATGTGCACATTGGCTATTGATATTTCAAGAGGAACGCTATCCTCATGATGAAGGGAAAGGCCAAAGTTACCCAGAGTTGTCTGTAAAAAGGTTGCATGCCTTTTGTGTTTGCTGTTGCTATGAGAGTCAAATATGTCTTTGTTTTTGCAGTCCTTAGGTTGGTAAACTGGAAAAATAAATCAACCACTTGTAGACAGGAAAGCTCAAAATGATTTTCTGTGGGATGTATGATGGAGAAAAATGTTTCCAACAGCTATGGAATTTGAGATTGAAGGAGCCAACAGAAAGAAGGGATGTGTGCCACAAAAAAAAAAAAAAAAGAAAAAAAAGAAAAAAGAAAAGTTGCTGCTTGTCAATGAAAATTAAAAGATTAATTATTCTTCTTTGGACTACGTCAGTGCTAAACAATTAACAACTTTATAGTGAAATAGTAATATTTAATATTGTTAAAAGAAATATGAGTGCTGTGAACTGGTAGTTATTTGAATGTAAGAGAAAATGGATGACTTTTTACAAGTATTTAGGATTATTGTTATGATTAATATTAATTCATACCAAAATTTTGCTAAAAGACCATAGAATACATTGTACCTTGTGAGAACTTTGGCAAGTGTTGCATGTCAGTGTTTTTGAGAGTCATCGTTGTTATTGCGCTGACTGATTATTTGAAATTGTGTGTGCTTAGTGGGCAGGGAGGTCATGAATTTGATTCCAAGCATTTATATACTGTGGATTTTTCCCCAGAGTTTAATGTGATATGGGCTCTGACGGGAAGACTGGAGCCACCAAATTTTGAAAAGTAATTATATTGACTCCACTAAGCATCGTGGACAAACAAATCACAAGACCAAACACAACACATAACATCCAGGTTTCATGTCCTTTGTGTTCAATCGATACCACCTTTAAAATGACATCCAGGTTTCAGGTCCTTTGTGTTCAATCAATATCACCTACATCCTGATTGTTTGTGCAAGCATTTCTCCTTGCAAAACGTAGTTACTTCCATTTGCCTTTCTGTTATTCTTTTTATCTCCTTTCCGATTGTTCTAGGGAGCTTCTCTGGCAGGACTGATCAACCGATACATCTGGGTGTGGCCTGACTGGGACAGGTCAGAGCACGCTGAAGAGTCTGACCACACGGTAAACGAAGTAATTGCAGGTTGGCGTACATACTACTTGCAGGGCATCAAGCCATTCCAGCGACACTGTGTTTGCCTCCGACCTCGCGCCCCCCCAGCTCCAGCAAGTCTGAGGACTGGGATTGCTGGGATGATGAACCCCTCTTCCTCTGAGATGGGAGGCACCTCCATTATCAAAAATGTGAGGTGTCGTGCAGTATTTTCGGCAGTGCTTGAGGAGGTGCACGAGAGCAAAGCCTTGGAACTGTTGAAGAGAGGGAACTGGATTACGGAAGAGGAAAGGTTCTGTTGGACATTGATGAGGATTACTTTGGATGTCAGAGTTCTGTGATGCCTCTGTATAGAGCTGGTTTGACCCAGGAGTCCATAAATCAGTTGTCAGATCTCGTTGAAAAATTTTTGTGTGTCAATGACGTTCATGCTGAGTTTATTGCTGATAAGGTTTTCCATGTTGTTGTACAAATGGTGCGTGATTTCAAGGCCAACCTGTGTGGAGGCGACCCCTCTCAACACAAATCTGGTTGCGTGTCTGAGTTTGAAGCTGACAAAGCTCTTATACAGATGATCCCACGGTTCGCAGACACCCTGAAGAGAGCAGAAATGCCAGATCTGCTATGCCAAGGTAAAGCAGCAGAAGTCATATTGCAGATCATTCTGCGCTGGTTGTTCAGACTCGACATCCCCCAGCTGGATGCCCTGAGCTATGTTGGAGTTTGCCTGGTCACGGCGCCCACTAGCATGATGTTTGAACCCAACAAACTGCATGTATGTCACGGGTTTAACATCCCCGTGAGTCGCAGGTCATTTTCCATGCGCCGACAGAGAAGGAGAATGCAGAGAGGTCGGACCTGCTGAGAACCACTCTGTCCCTCCTGCCCCAGCAGCCCTCACTGGTGACGGTATGTGTCGCTCTGTGAGGGACGGCTACACTCCCTGGGCCATCTTCAGGTATATAGAAGACTCTGTGATGGGAATCCTCAGGTCTGTGTTCACAGGGGTCACAGAGCAGTCTGTCCACTTTGATGACAACCTGCTGGGGGGAAAGAAGGGATGGCCGGAGCGACATAGTCTCTGAAGTCCTGGTCTCTCAATTTCTTTTCAGTTTTTTTTTCGGTCTAATTAAAGATTAGAGATTTAGAATATATCGGGGCTTCATACTGAGAAAAAGCAAACATTCCTGACACTCTGTTCTTGGAGTGTCTATGGACAAGACATCTTCCCCTCCCACATTTCCATCCCCACTCCTCCCCATCCCACAGATTTAAAAAAAAAAAAAAAAAAAAAAAAAAAAAAAAAAAAAAATCAAAATGGTGTAATGTGGTGCAGATAGTATCATCAAGAGGTGTAGTGTCCATTGACTGGTCCAACCACTCCCAGGAGCACCTGTTCATGCAGATGCTGACATTCTCTTTCATTTCTGTGGCATCTTACTACTGCATGACATCAGAGCAGGGGTTCTTTTGCCTTACACTGGGCACACAGATGGCAGCTGCCCACTCTTGCAAAGAATAGTAGTTCTCATCTCGTTGGTGTTGTCTGTTAGCATACTTACAAAACAACCAGCAATCTGCACGCTCTGCTGCCACTTTTTTTTTTTTTCCTTCCTTTTTGAAATTATTTTTTTTTTTATGGAACATGTTTTGTGGTTTTCACTATTTTATGTTTGTTTCTTTAAGTGGGAGGCTGATATTCAAAAAGTTGTGTTCTACTAGAACCAGGGTTTTTCAGCTCAACAGAGATTATGAAATATTCTTTGGAGTTTAACTAATGGTTTCTGAACACTTTGTTTTTATAACTGGACACTCAAGGGTTGGTACTGAATTCCTGCAGCTGCTGATTTCATGTTTCTTTAGGTATTTTGCAAAGCCGTACTGGACTGTAGTGAACATGAAAAAAAAAAACAAAGGTTGAACAATATCCAGAGTATGTCCATTTCTGGCCTGATAATATACAGTCTTGTACACAATGTCATGTTAAAACCAGTTCAGGTTATCCACATAGTTCCGCATTGAATATCTCATGGTGTAGTGTGTGATCATTCGCTCTGAACAGTTAATTTAGTAATTGTCTTCAGAAGCAGTGCTGTGTGATAGAGTCAAAATCCATTGGAGTGAGGCTTTTCTCTCTAATGTAATACTCAGGTTTAATGTGTATGTGTGTTTGTGTATGTGTTACGGATGGTGTGCGGTGAGTGTTTTGCTGTCCGACTCCCGCTCTCAAAAGTTTTGGATGCGTGTAATAATTATTCCCTACACACACCCACACCATACGCACATGGATAGCCAGGCAACACACGAGTTAATTTTTTTTTCTTTATAATTATGAAGCCAGAACCATCAAAATATACATTCATGTGAATTGGTACAAATCAATACATATCACTACATAGTATATAGATCAAGATATCAATACACAGGAACTTCAATCATCCAATATCAGCATATCATATACAGATCTTGATATCACTCACAGATCTCGCCGGCACTGTCCACAGTGTCTCACACATACAGTCAATGCACTCGGTTCCACAGCACTCTTGAAGCCACAGTCTACAGCACTAAAATAAGATGAAGAAGGATAACCAAGGTCCCCACACGGTAAACACAGCCGTTCACAAACACAAGCGATGAAGAAAAAGAAACAAGAGTCTCACACAACAAGCACAATAAATCACGTTGAACTATCAGAAGAAGAACCGCAGATTCACAGGGACACAGTAATCCATAGCAGAAGAATCGCAGATTCACAAGGCACAACAATCAATATTGAATCCCCGGAGAACACTTTTTTTTTTTCAGCAAAGTCCCATAGAACACAATAAACTTTGATTCGACGTGTAGTTGATCTAAAACAAAAATCAATTAACTTCTCTGTGTATTGATATTACAATGTTCACATCAATAAACTCAGCCCACCGACACACACATGAAGTGGTACAATTAGCGCACATAAATTTTCTTGCAGGAGTTTTAAGTCTTTCTCGGCGACACAGCCTTCACAACAATTTTATAACAAATCAATTTCCTGGTACATATTTCACTGGTACCGTCATCAGAAGTATCGCACGTACACATTGAACATCGACGCACTACTGACTTGAAAGTCAGCCTCTCCACATAGTATCACCACGGAGAAAACGACGATTTAAACAAAATAAAATAAGCTGGACACCAACGCCTGGGCCGTTAGTTCTTGCTCTCTCTCTCTCGTCAAAAATTATTCTTTTCGCCATGTAGTTACCTATGTCATTTTAAGTTGACATCATAATTTACTTTGACGTCACAATACTCCCCCTCCTCAAAACAAAAAACAATGACTGAATTGTTTTTTGAAGAAGAAGTAAACAAACAGCAGAATACACAAACCCAGAAATCACACATCGACTCGACGGAAAACGACGAAGCCGCTCACGGAAGCAGTTCATGGAATCCTTCCATGAACTCCCACACAACAGAAGAACACAAGATGTCGTCCCAACGAACTCTGAATCCCTTTGACATGCTAGCTTGTTGCTGACCTCACGGACAGCCTCTCCATACCCCCACAGGGTAGAGACTACACATATCTACTGGCCACTCGGGTCAGCCTCTCCATATAGTATCACTACAGAGAAAACGACGATTTAAACAAAATAAAATAAGCTGGACACCAAAAGCCTCGGCCGTTAGTTCTTGCTCTCTCTCTCTCGTCAAAAAATTATTCTTTTCGTCATGTAGTTACCTATGTCATTTTAAGTTGACGTCATAATTTACGTTGACGTCACAGTATGTTTGAATGTGTTTTTTGTTCTGTGAGAGAGAGCGAGAGAGAGAGAGAGAGAGAATGAATCACACTGAACTTCAGAAAATGTTCACAAAAGTGACTCCCTGAAATTTTTAAGTTTGTGTTTCCTGTGCAGCGGTTAGCCGAGTTCATTTCAGTTGATTAATTGATATTCATTACGATGCCATCATGCACATGGCCACTGTGTGGATATCTTCAGTTGATGGGGTTAATATTTATAACTGCACCATAATATATACAGCCATCTTATATTTCATTTCAGTTGATGGGTCAGTGTTAAATACTATGGCATAATGCCCATGGCCATTTTGCAATTAATCATAGTTGATGGGTCAGAGTGCCTTACCAGGCCACAATGGTTTGTTCCTGATCCAAAGATAATCTTCAGTTTTAGTATCACTGCATTTAGCACCATGTATCCAGTACCTGCAGATTCATGGCCTAGAGATCGTAGATGCATTCCTGATCCAGAATGAAAGGGGTTTTGCTGCCTGGGAGCAGAGTGTAGTATTTTGGGGGTGTCATTTCATGCTAGCAAGTTAGGCTATGTTGAAAAGACTCTCTTTGCTGTCTTGTCTTGAGCTGAAACTGCTTTTGCTGCCTGGTTTGTGTGTGTGTGTGTGTGTGTGTGTATTTTCTATGAAATTTTTGTAGGTAATCATTATCAATGTTGTAAATGTGTTTACACTCTTTCCTGCCATTGTTGCATTTCAAAACTTTACTGGTTCTTGTTCAGAAGTGCCCGAGAGTAAACCTTCTATGACTGGTTTGTGAAGTGTGCGTGGTTCATGCTTATGTGTGTCTATGGGAACTTTGTGTGTATGATAAGAGAAGGGGGAGGATGTGAAAAAGAGGAAAAGAAAGAGAGGGGAGACATATGCATAATACTTTTTTGTATGATCCTTTTTGAAGCTTTTATGAAACAGCAAGTTATTGCTGCGAAATGACGTATTCTTTTTTGTGAGAAAGGCTTTACATGATCTTTTCCTCATGTTAAACAGTTGTTCATCATCACTGTACTATTATTCCTGTGAAATTCTCTTTTTATGATTTCACAGATTTTGATTAAGAAATCCGTGTTAAATCACTATCACCACAGTATCAGATATGATCATGGCATACAGACAGTGGCTGTCTTGCACAACAGGAGTTGGGGGGAGGACAAGGTAATTAACCCAAATACCAGGGCCTTTATTACCAGATATGAGACCTTTGTTAAATCAAGTATCAGGGTTTTTGTTAAACCAAATATAAAAGCCTTTGTTAAAAGGAGTAAAAAGACCCCCACAAAAAAACAAAACAAGACCCCCTCCCCTCCAAACAAAAAGAAACACACACATAGAAACAGGGCCTTTGTTAAACCAAGAACCAGGCCTTAATAAAAAAAAAAACCCAACGACCAAAACCAAGGCCTTTGAAACAAGTACAGCGGCTTTATAAAACCAGGCTCCAGGGCATTTGTTACATCAAGTATTGGGTCTTTGTGAAGCTAAGATGGGGACCTTAAACCTGACCCTTGGAGACCAGCGGGGATTCCTATGACCAGAGGGTACAGGTGACTCCTGTCCTTGTGGAGGCACCTGCTGTGGATTGAATCTTAATTACTAAGAGTACTTTTATAGCATCTGTCTTTGGTTGAGAGACCAGGCTCTTAACGCATTGCCATCCATGCTGTCCTTTACACAATGGGCTACTTACCTAACCGACTGAAGTTCTGCCTGCTGGCACTACATTCAGTCGTTTCCCAGGGTCACTCAGTTTATCATTCATTTTTTCTGGGGTGTGATCCATACCAATAGCCAGACTAGTGTTTTCTTTTAAATCGAAGATAGGATTTTACATATGTGCAGGATGTTTATGTTAGGGTGTAAACAGTGTTGCCATTGCTATGTTGACATTAGGTGAAATAAGCCAGAAAAAGGATGAATTTAACTTTGACTGAGGGTCTAGATTTGGCTTCAAACTGAAGGTGTAGTATTACACAAGAACAGGTATGGGCATTCCAGACATCCCACATAGGCTTTATAACAAACAAGGTTGCAGATCAGTGTGCTTCACTTTTTCCTGGAAACCAAAGTCAGTGGTTCTGAATAGTTATGTTCTCTGCTGGGCAATTGTGAATGGAAATCAGGTCTACAACCCTGAAAGATCACAGCGTTGTCCGTTTGGCTATGGTAATGGAAATCAAAGTCAGCAGCCATGAAAAGCTACTGTGTTGTCTTTTGGACTGTAAATGTTAAAAGGAAGGTCATTAGTTGGACAATCCAGACTAACAGATCACAGGACAAAACACGATGCATTTTGACCTCTTGGGTCTTCTTCAAGCAAAAACAAACAACATTTAGGACAACGAAAATGAAGAATGAGCAGCCACTTATCTTCTCATATTCGGCGCAAAATGGGGGTTGGATATAGTAAACAGAAACCTAAGTCTCTGAAAAAAACACACACAAACAAAATTTAAAAAATGAAAACAAACCAAAAAACCCCAACAGATTCCTGAACAACAACAAACAACAAAAAACTGGTCATATCAGTCCTCTTTATTATACATATCTTAATTTATTTAAAGTATTAATGTGAGGCTTCAATTGTGATGCATGTATGAGCTGTATTGTACCACTGTTATCAGCTTTATGTCTGACAGAGTAATTGTATTCTCTTTTGGGATGGCAGAGACTTGTTTTGTGCAAACTGTATCTTGGCCCACAGGAAGTTCTGGTCTAGTATTAACTAGCCCTTTTCTGAGACTTTCCTTGATGCTGCATTTATTTATGCATTTCTTTTCTTTACTCGTCATTTTTTTTTTGCCTTTTTGATCTAATTTCCTGCCTTTGGTCTACTCACAATGTATATAACACGCCAGCTTTTTTTGTGTGTTTGGTTGTAATCTGGCATCTAGACAATGAAACTGCACACACACACTGTCACATGTTTAACACAAACAGCAGTGTCTTCTTGCCCAGACAGCTGTTTTGTGGATTTTTTGTTGAAATTTTTTTTTTTTTTTTTTTTTGTTGTTTTTTTTTGTATAGAATTCTGGTGCTCTCAGCACAGCTCATTTTGATTGACTTTAGTTCCTTGATTGTCTGTAAAGGTGGCATGCATGTGGCCATTTAGTATTCTCAAATGCCTCAGTAGGTCTCTTGTTATGTACCAATTTCATCTCAAGAATTTCTCAGCATGCCAACGCAGGATTCATATAAATCCTTGAAAGTCTGTTCAGGTCATTGAATTTAGAACCCTTTTCAAGCACATCATGCTCTTTAAATTTGGACATTAGAGCTTATGAATACCTCAGAATGTTTGAAAACGAAGATTTCAATGGAGCAGTATATATTTTGACAAAAAAGATTACAATATTTAAAGAGATACTTAATATTCATATCAAAGAAAATGAGTTTATGTCTGCTGAAAGTATTCACTTCCTTATCATGTGTTACTAACCAAATCATGCTGACGTGATTCAATGAAGCAACTTAGTATGCATAAATGCAAAGTTTTTACTGTAGTACAATCCATGAATTTTATGTTAGAAGTCTTTGAAAAGTCTTCGAATTTTTTTAAAAAGTCTGTATGAACACTGCAAAGGTGGGAGTGTTTCAACACCTATCACTCAACTAGCTGATCCATTTAAAAAAAAAAAAAAATCAAATATAATCCATGAACTCCAACAGCATCATCAAAATGGAATTATGTTTGCAGTTGAGTCCCTCACCACCCTTGTCAGTCATGGTAGGGACTTCAGCTACCAACCAGTGGCTGCCTGATCGACTGGTCTTGTTAATCCTCATGCATGGAAAGTTGTTTAAACGGTTTGGGCTGTGGAGCCAAGTTTGTTGACAGTTAACTGACATGGTTAGATTTCAAATGTTTAACTTGAATAGGCACGAGAGGAGAGGGGCTGATAAATGCAGGTGGAGAAGTTCGGAGGCATGGTGCCAGCATTTCATCCACTTAATGGTCATGTGGAGGGCAAAATACTGGAAATACATGGGCTTTTGCCTCAATTCCACATACAAAACATGCTGATTTGCTTGTGTTTCATTGTCTGTGAGCTTTTCTTACAGGACAGGGGTCATTTCGAAAAGAAATGAAAGTTTTGCTCTAGCATTTTGGAAAACAGAAGGGTAAAATCTCACTGACAGTCAAGGAGCTGAAGATGTCATGTTATGAATTGATTTAGTCTTTATGCAGGGATGCCACGTGACCAGAATGACTGTGCTGTAAAACTGATAACACTGGTTCTCTAATAATTTCAGACCTCAAAACTGATTCTTTTCATTTCCAGGCTAAAAAGAACAGTGTGTGTGTGTGTGTGTGTGTGTGTGTGTGTGTGTGTGTGTGTGTTTTCAACTGGACAACAGTCCAGATTTGTTCTGATTCCTTGATCATTATGCTCATCAAGCTGGACCATTCCTCTTTGTTTATCAAGCTCAACTTGAATATTTTAAGTCTCGCTCACTAAATTTCTGGTCATTGTCCTTACCTACTCTCATTCTCAAGCAAAGAGCACAGAGCAGAAACTATGAAAGGTCCTGACAATGACAAAATCAGGTTTTGACCAATCCGATCAGGGGACACTGTTTGCTGCAAGCAAGTCAACCAGTTCTTTATTTTTGATGAACTGAGAAAAAACTGGACCTTAAAAGAAATGTTGAAAGCAGTTTGACAAATGTTGGTGACTCTACTTCAGTGATTTTTAGATTTTTCATAAACCTGATTGCCAGCCTGAGTTGTAAATTTGCATCCCTTTAGCCGAAAAAGCCAGAGGGGATTTTTACCAGGCTTAGATTTACAAGCACAAAATTTCAATTGTCCTGAAATGTGGTTTTTCAGATTTTTACATATGCCAGATTGCCAATCTGAGCCTGAACAGTGGCATTGTGGTTTGTTTAAAAATTTGACTGGGCTTTAACAATAAAACAAAAATGGAGGAAGGGTGCAAGAGTATGTATACATAGCAACACTGAGTTTGGAAAGGGCAAATGGGATGGAAGGAGTAGAAGAGAAGAGTAGGTGGAGGGAAGGTTGGAGGAGGTGTCAAAGTGTATGAGAGAATATCAGAAAAAAGGGGCAGAAGTTGAGGGTTATAAAGAGGGTCGGGAAGGAGCTGAGGAGGGAGGAGGTGAAAGAGAGGGAATGGAGGGTAGATACAAGTAGCGCTACTTGTGTCTGTCTCGTTTTCTCCTCTCTTTCCGTAACAAGATTTCCACGCTGCTTATTCAGACTCCAGATTCCCCATAGACAAACCACACCCATGCTTATCCTCTCAGCTGTAGTATCAGTAGTCCGTATGGAGCCATCATGTCTGTCATCTTCAGAAACTCACTGAAAGAGACAGTACATGGCTCCTGAGTTGCTCCACTGATGGCTCTAATCAGACAGGTGAAACGCCACATACAAAGTTCTTGACATGACAGTTATTGTTTGGTTGAGAAAGCAGCTTGGAAAGTGTCCATTAATCGAGGATAGCATTGGGCAAAAAGAAGGGATGAAATTCAAGTGATCATAAAAGAAAAATTGCAGTTAGTATTGTGCACTGACCGACTGTTTAGAACACATTACATTTTGTAAGCCAATGAGAAATGAAAAAAAAAAAATCTTGGCACTACACTGGTGTTGAAATCATCCTCTGTAGTTTGCCCTGCTTGTATGTATATTCAAATCTGTTGTACCAAACTGAAATGCAGTTGGCTTGACTGTCTAAAGATAATATGACAATGTGCTGTGACTAGGATCTACATTTATGGATTACATGATCAAGAAGGATGAACCTCTGCACTGTATTATGGACACTTACGAATGAACTTCTCGATGTCTTGCTGTGTTGATGTTGATGTTTTTCTGCGACAAGAATTGCGACATTTGTTTGCATACATTTTGAGAATCTTTTCCAAACTTTATGAATGCATTTATTAAGTTTGTGAGTGCTTTTATAAAACTTTTAGAGTATGTATGTGTGTGTGTGTGTGTGTGTGTTTGCAATAAACTTTGAGCATACTTTATTGTGCAGACAAAGGTTTTGATCTTTGTCAGTTGTTGAATAACTTATGGAATTTGTGTCAGTATTTTTTGTGACAGAGACAGAATAAAATGGCTCCAAAGCTTTCATCCAGACACATTTACTTGTTTAGTGTTTTTGCTCGAGACAAAGAAAAGGACGGTTGGCAGATATGTGCGTTAGTACTTATCTAAGAATGTATATGTGTGTCTCAAAGTATGTTTGCATATGTGCTTCTGTACATGACAGCTATCTTTTTTCTTTTCCTTTTTTCTTAAAAGCAGATATCATGTATGATATGTAGTGTTTTATTTAAATGCATAAACCAAGTGTGAGCTAAATTCATCAATAAACAACATGAGTACATCTACAAACAACAAGCATGTGCAAGTACAATTGGTCATCAAGAACAAAAGCTGCGCATCAAGTCATCAAGAACAAAAACATTCTGCATCGTCACAACCTTCATTTCCGTAAGATGATTTTCGCCCACTGATGAAATAAATTACTGACTGAACTCTTCTACTGTAGTTCAGTGACAAATGAAGGAGGGACAAGATATTCACAGCAGCATTTCCCACAAACCGTCCCAACAGCCAAAAGGATAAAGGACATCATAGGGAGCTACAACAGCCACAGTGGCAAAGGAGACTGGGGCATTACTGAGAGCACTGGTGCAGCTTCAATCATTTAAAGGCCTCACTCAGTAACAACATGACTCCCAGTTCTTCACCACACCTTCTGTATTATCTCTTAAAACCAGGCTGGGATCACAGTTTGCAATTCAGTCAGATATCAATAACACAGGGTGTAAAATAGATGTACGTATATAGTGTTGATGTGGGCAAATGTTGCTGCTTGTGTATTTGCCTATGCATATATGTATGCAAATGGATATGTAAAAATGCATATCATGCCATATGGAAACACAAGAAAGGCACAATGAGATGTGTAAGTCTACCTGTATGCAAACTCTAAAGCATGTTGTTGTCCATACGTTCATATATTTATCTGCACATGGACACTCCTCCCATCTCATGTTCTCTTACATGTCCATTCTTCAACTGTCTTTTCATGTACAATAATACTTGATGAAAACTTGTGTATGTGAACATATACGAATGCATGCATAAACGTGTGTGTAAGTGTGTGCAAGGATGCGCGTGTGCGTGATTGCACGGTTGCTTGTGTATACACAGTATATACATGAATGAACTATTTATGCTTATGTACACACAGTGTATACATGAGAGAAATATTTGTGTTTACAAGCACATGTGTATGTGACTGCTTTGATACATACTGTGTATCCATTAATACACACACAAAAAACTGGTTCTCTGAATGTAACAGATGGAGTAAAAAGCAAAATTAACTACCATACAATCATCAAACAAGAGAAAAAATTCAAGATAACACCAATACAAAAAAACAAAATTCTGGTAAACTTCATTAATAGAAACTTCAATAGAAAAACAAAATATATGCAAACATTACCATCTATATGAAAAAAAAAAATCTTAGTGAATGTCATCATCAATGACAAAAAAAAAAAAAAAAAAAAAAAATCCCAGAAAACAACATCAACAATAGAAGCAAAATCTAACTAAATGTCATCATCAATAGAAAGTGCAAAATTCAAGTCAACATCTACAGGTTAAACTTCTGAAAACTGATTTTGACTGAAATGAGGTTGGGGCCTAAGGAGTGCCTAAGCCACGATGGGGTGCAGGGGCAGTGCCCTATTGGTATGTCAGAGGCGTGAATGGACTCCAGTTGAAATTGATTTTGTTTATTTTCTCAGCCACTTTTGTTGCTTCCCTAGGCTTCTGCACAGAAAATAACAGCTTACTTGCAACATACTTTTTTCACACTTCCCACTTCTCCACAAACTTGCCAATTTTTAGCAAAAACTAAAACTGTAAGTCTGGGTTAAATTCTTTCGGGGGTAATAAAAATTGGGACCCCCCCCCCCCCCCCCCCCCCCTCACAAGGTGCAGCAGTAGAATTCTTCGTGTTTTGGTTGCATATTCTGTCTGCTAGTAGACAACACTGAAGTCACGAGATCACATGTTCTTTGCAAGAGCAGCTGTTGCTATTTTGTCTGCCCACTTGCAGACAACGAGTAAAAAAAGCTGCCAATGCTGAAGAGCTTGATAATGGCTACATAAACAAATAGTCCCGGTTGTGGCTGGACTGAAAAGTAGACCATTGACCGAATGTTTCAACATCATGGTGTTGCAAACTGGAGGAAACTGCGAAGGCCTTCCATTTAATTTGTAACTGGCATGTGGAAACAAGACACAATATAATGTGTTGTGTGGGCATTACTGGACCACGCTAAGGTGAGGAAAACACATGGGGAAATATTGGGTGGCTGGAATTTAAGAAATATTTCTGGTGTGTGTGTGTGCGTGTGTGTGTGTGTGTGTGGGCATGCGAGTGTGTGTGTGTGTGTGTGTGTGTGTGTGTGAGTGTGTGTGGATGGAGATGGAAGGGAGGGTCAGGATGGAATATCATGTATTCTTACTTTTTGCTCAGTGGAAGCTCTCTTTCTCCGAGTTAGACCCGTGCCATTACATGGACAAAAATAATATTCAGCAACTGTGCTGTGCATAGAAAAGTATTCAGCTTATTTGACAAGCTCAGGAAAGTTAGAGACTAAAGAGTCTCAACCATGTATACAGTGACAGACATTTTCGTGATCTTGTTCCATTTCAAATGGGAGAGGAAGGGTGTGTGTGTGTGTGTGTGTGTGTGTGTGGGGGGGGGGGGGGGGGGGGGGGGGGGGGGAGGACATGGGTAGGGAGAGGAGGGTAAATTTGGGTAGGGAGAGGAGGGTAAATTTGCAATTTTTGAAAACAAAAATCCTTTTCCTGTTAACTCTCTTTTAAATAGGTAGGAACAGTCACATTTTCCAACACCTTGTTTTTGATGAAAGTAGTTACAGTTTACACAAGACGGAGTTACATTAACTTTATCATCTATGTTACAGCCATTCTCCCCTCCCCTCATCTGCCTGCTGTATCAACTCCTCCTCCCCCTCTTTTTTCTCTCCTATCTTTCAACTGACATGAACTAAAAAACAATACCTGTAAAAATGTACGCAACTTTTAAAAACCATTTTTCAGCTTTTTTTGGTACTCTCTCTGTGATCTATGCAGCTTCAATGCTTTTTCCATTCGCATCATGGGTAATCGTTTTCAAACAAACTATACACAATGAGATGCAGTCCACATTGTTTTGCACCGAACACAATATTCACTGCCATCATCCTCGACGTCATAATATTGCCATTTGTTCTAAATGCTCTTTCTTCAACTAGTTCAAGGAAATAACTGTATCTTCTTTCTAAAAAATTTCCATTTCTGAAGCACTTTACAAAATTTCGGCTCAGGGAGAAACCCGATAAAAATGCTGTGAAGATGCTGGAAGTGCAAATATATTTTCATTCAACTACTACTTCTGCTAAACTTGTGAGAAACAGAACTTAAATTGGAAGGAGAACTAAAACCAACCGGACATCTTTTTTTTTATTTTTTTTTTTTTTTTTTCAAGAAAAATGGAAGCTTCATCCAGACAAACTCTCCTTTTGATGAAGATTCCATTCGTAAACTGACAAGTTTCACCCATGAATGTCCAACCCGACCACACAGATCCTTTTTAGAGCTGTCAAACTCATACAGAAAAAAAAAAGTCATATTTTGTACAGGTCAAATCATCAAAAGAGATTACACCCTGAAAAGGAAACAAATGTCATAATCAGTTAATGACCTGAGAGTTGACGTCTTAAGACATATCAGACAACGCTGCGCTGAGAGGGTCAAGCATTTCCCACTTTCATCATAAAAAAAAAAAAGTAAAAAAAAAAAAAAAAAAAAAAAGAAGAAAAATCTGATTTTTTTTTTCTCATACGTATTTACGTATGTATGTTCATACACACATACACGTGTGTTTGTGTTTGTGTGTGTGTGTGTGTGTGTGTGTGTGCGCGCGTGCGCGAGTGTATATGTGTGTGTGTGTGTGTGTGTGTATTTTATACATGCACATAAATAATTGAAACGAAAGCCATATGGACGAGTAGTCTCTTTGGGAAGGACAGATAGTGTCCACTCTGAACAGTGTCCGCTATTTTCCACAACAGTTTACCAGATTACAAAAATAAGCTGGCAGATCACAAACTGCTATCAGTAAACAACAAAAACAACAGCAAGAAAAACCATTAAACAGTCTCCAGAAAAAAAGACAGAAGAATGGTCCAGAAAGGCAAGGCCCCCTCCCCTCTGCCCCCCCCCCCCCCCCCCCCCCCCCCCCCCCCCCCCCCCCCCCCCCCCCCCCCCCCCCCCCCCCCCCCCCCCCCCCCCCCCCCCCCCCCCCCCCCCCCCCCCCCCCCCCCCCCCCCCCACCCCCCCCCCCCCCCCCCCCCCCCAAAAAAATATACAGAAAGACTAAATTATATTTTAAAAAAAGTTAAAGACAACGACAGAAAAGAAGAAGTTACGATCACACATAGCACACAGAACTCCTACAAGAAGGAGTTCTTTTCACCAAACTAGTCCATGGTACTCCCACGGACAGAGATCACAACTCGACAACATGCTTTTAAGTGATGGATAAGATGGCTCACAGTGTGAAATTTTTCAGGCAAATACTGTCTTATCTATTGACAAAAGAAAAAGAACCTTTAAAGTGCTGCCACAAACAGATGTTGCATTACTATGTGCATGCGTGTGTGTGTGTGTGTGTGTGTGTGTGTGTGTGTGTGTGTGTGCCCACATGCGTGCACCACAGAAGTGTTATTTTTGACAAAGGTAATGAAGATAGATGGCATGGCGACTTGTTTCGTGGGTCTGTCTTAATAATCTACAACAAAATATGTTTCTAATAGCCTTTTTTTTTTTTTTTTTAAACAAAAACTCAACCCAGTCCATAACATCAGCCCCTCCCCCAATCCCTGACTCTTTGAATGTTCAGAACACAATCCAATTCCAAAACAGAAGATAACAACACGCACTGCACATGCTGAGAGAGAGAGAGAGAGAGAGAGAGAGAGAGAGAGAGAGAGAGAGAGCGAGCATGTTAGACTGCATGGAATAGTATTTGATGGCTTGAGGGAAGAACCTGACACCATGACTACTTGCAAAATTTCGGATGGGCTCCCTCCACCCCACAAATCTCCTCCTCAAAGTTTGCGGGGGCAAGAACTAGGGAGGCAGAGGATGGAGGGCACTTACAAATAAATTCCTCGCATGAGTGGGATTACCAATTACATCAGTGAAAAAATGTTTCAGTTAATTAATAAATGTGGATTTCTCTTATTCGGAGAATTATACACTCTGTTTGCTACTGATGTAAGTTGGGTTCTGAAGATCACATACACATAATTTCACACTGTTCTGTCTAGTTTTTTTTTTGCTTTGATGTCTGCTGTAATTCACCATTATACACCCTGTTTAAAAACAGTTTTGTTGTTGTTGCTGATCAGTCTAATGTATATTCCATACAGCCTTTAATCACACATAAGGTGACAGAACTGTGGCTAAAAAGGATTTCTCTCTGGATACCAATAAAGTTATCATTTGTAAGTGAAAAAAAAAAAATCATGGCAAATAGTTCAAGTGAAATTCAGCAACTGTAAGCATCCTCTGAGTAGAAATGTGTGCTGGTTTCTGAGACTGCTGTCAAATCTGAATGATGAGTAATGATCTGAGAAACATCACATTATCATGATCATGTGAGAAAGGAACATTACTTAGACAACACACGCAGTTTATGCTTCACAATGCCAACAAATCAAAAACAAGTAAAAAAAAAAAATTAAACGTATAAATATTTCAATACCAAATGTTACATGGAATTAAAGAACATGTAATGTTTTCATACATACACTCATGCAGGCACAAACACATTACCTGTAAAATCATCATCACGTCAGTCTCACCTTTATCCGTCTGCTGGCCACGTTCATTCACATCCACATATTCTTACAGTACAATATTTAAAAGTTCCTCCTGCACACAATTAATTCCCATTGCCACTATGTCCATATGCTAAACACCTTAGGTGACATTTAATAGAACATAACAACCTGCGTTGGAATTTTGAGTTCTGGCAACCTGATCCTTTTACATTATGGCATTATCTCATTCTATCACTTCAGGACACTCTTGCTCTGTACACAATTCATCTCAATGGACATGGATCACTTTAATCCTCAATAATCTGTTTTCAGTCAAGACAGTATGCTATGTGTACAGTGACATCGTTATCTATGTTTATATATTGATTTGATTTGTGCACGTCAGTATTTGATATCTCAAGGCTCTTGTGTTTTTTTCAGGTGATCGACTTTTTATAACTTCTTTTATTACCGTTTGCTCTTTTAAAAAAAAAAAAAATAAAGCCCTGTTGCGCATTTTTATGGAATATTCGCTATAGAAATAAACATTATTACATTACTATTACAGCTGAAGTTTCTTTTCAAGGCCAACATCATCAAGCCAGAACATAGAGAGAAGCCACAACAAAATCTGCAAAACACCAATGACAAAAAGCTGTATTAATCTTGGCCCAATGACTTTGGTCTATATTATATAAGCTGATTGGAACAGAAAATCTCTACTGGCACTTCTGTAGATAAATTGGGTCTGGTGCAAAAATCAAACGCAATAGTAAAATCTATTTAACAGCACATTTCATTTTTCATCTGGAATGACATTTCCGTTTTTGTCCTCAGTAACAGAACTCCTGCTTACCACACCTTCACTTTCTTTTGATGAAAAAAATCAAGCTGAAATAAAAAAAACAAAAACATGATGGCACCAAAGTGCTGAGCTGTTCAGCGCCTGAAAATGGTCATTCCTCCTGAGATTCCACAGACCACAAAGGCAGTGAGGAGGTCACTGGATGGTCAGCCATGTCTGCAGGTCGGCAGCAGTATTTGCATACAACCCACCGTCACCTCATGTGTGTCTTATTCACATAGACAAAGATGTACAGGATAAAGACAATGAACGGTAGGACAAGGAGGGCGATGAGGTAGGCAAAGAGTTGAGTGTAGCGATGAGGCAGCCAGAGCACGGTGTATTTCAGTGTCCCCGATTGGCCTGACAAACAGAACACAATCAAGCACTTAGCTTTTAATGCACAAATACCATGAATCTTCTGAAATCATGTTTAGATGCAAAGACAAAGAACCAAACTCAAAATCCATTTTGCGAAACATTTACCAGATCACTTTATGATGTATGTATGACATTATATATACTCAGCCAAACTGATGACTGTAAATTTTGATTGAAAAAAAAGTTTTTGTAAGAATTTCTTAGGATCTTGAGTTTTGCAAATGTTTGGAGAATATACACTGTATTCATTTTGTCTCTAGTCTTTTTTGCCGTTCCTGTCCCTATCATCTGTCTTTTAAAAATAACTCTGTGTTGTAGTCACTCACCTCCTCCACTTCCCTAAAACATACAATTACTAGTAGTGACATCTTATACTCACTTTCTTTAATGCCCAGCACAGACAGGAAACTATTCAACACTCTTTTTCACTCAAAGACAAAGTACAGTGGAAAATTTACTCCGAAAGTAAGTTGTTTACTGAAAAACATTTGCAATGTAAAGCTTTAAGGTCTTTTTTCCTCTCTTCATCTGAGGCTGATTTCATGATTTTTAGCCATGATCCATGTGCCATTGTATGCTTATGTGGACAGACATACTGACAGAATGGTTGGTCCGTAGTCTATGATCTATGTGCCTGTGTTGTATGCTATTTTCATACAGACACACACACTGAAGCACAGTCCGCCCATGGCCCATGATCCACATGGTAAGGTATGTTCATACAAAGAGACTTATTCAGAAAGGCCAGTACAAAGCTCTTATTCTTCATTCCCGCATAATTCATTCACACAGACAGTTATATTCACTGGTCAGTCCACAGCCAATCGTCTTCATGCCAACAGAATAAAGTATGTTCACAGTGACAGACAGACTTATTCATAAGGGTCAGTCCACAGCCAATAGGCCACAGTATGCCGAGACAGACAGACTTACGTATGACGGCCACTCCATAGCCCATGCTCGTGGTGCCCATGCGGTAGCTGCAGGTGGGAACCATGATCTCATTCAGGGAGATCAGGTTGGTGAAGTCCACATCTGTCCACCCCTGCAGCTTGCGTATATCCCGCATATGCACGGGCCAGTGGTCATTGTCCTCATTACTGGACAGGCATGTTTCGCACACGTAGTGGAAGGACTGGGGGAAGCAAAAAGCGAGAAAAAAATTGCTTACTTTCACAGTCCTGCTTACACAGTTAGCACTGGTGTGTCTTCTCATGAAAACATTGAAGAAACCACAAACAAAACGCTACAGAAAACTAAAGACCAATGCAAAAGAGGACCAGTCATGAGTCTAGCACCCTTCTTCTCACCTGGATTCTGATTGTCCTCTGAACTTTGTGATGCAGTGGATCTCATATAGTTTTTTCAATGGTCTTAATACTGCAACTATTTTTGTCTTATCATTTCCCTGTGCAAACAAATGCCTTATTCCTTCTTGGTAAGGAACACTGCCACATATCAGGATTCTAATTAAAAAAAAAAATGAAAATGGAGAGTGGGGAGCTAACCTACTCAACCATGAAGCCAGCATGAGTGATCACCCTTAGTGAACTCACAACACTGCAATCTGATTGACCGAGTTCAGTTTTCTACTTTTCCTTGGCGAGAGAAACTCCTCTCTCGACTATTGTTCTCAAGTTTAGTTTGACTGGCGTTATGGACTCTTGAAAGCACCCTGTGGTTTCCAGCCTTTGTGATCGAAGAGGAGAATTTTTCCATCTTTGGTGGCCTAGATGAATTAAAGAAAGCTTTGCCTGGCTTCTTCATTACAGTTGCCGTCTGCGCCGAATGCTCTGGCGTCTACCACATCAACTTTAAACTTCGCCTATTTCTTATCGGTCTTGTGCAGAGTGCCAGACACCTTGCTCATCATTAGACTCACACATGAATCAGACATATCCTGCACCAGCTTTACTCCATTCACGCCGTAATGCTCGTGTGAAGGCCGGACTAGTTTTCGCTTTCCATATTCTCTGGCCCTGCCTGACCACTGTCCTGGTCTAGCTGTGTAGATGGGAAACATGGCTGGTTTGAGATTATCAATAGGTATGGAAAATGAAGCACCATATAAAAGCAAAAGCAAATTAAAAAAAAAAAAGGCATAAAATTCCCTTCCATTATATCAAAGGTCATACCCCTGTATTTTTCTGTACATGTGAAATTGCATTTCTACACACCACATCAATTTTAACAGAAACAACTGATTATAAGAAACAGGACTAGATGAAAGTGAAAATACACCCACCTCATGCCAATGTCCAGTAAATATAAGGTTCGGTTGCGCCATTTTTAGTAACTGAAATGAAAAAGATGGTCTCTTTGCTCAGTAAGAAAATATATGTCACAGACAAGCCTGGCCACTGTATTTTTCTTTCCTATAGCTGTCCTTCTATTCGAATTATCTGATATATATATATATATATATAAAATATTGTTTGTTTGAATCTTTTGTTTTCTTTAGAAATAAGAAACAACACAACTCAAAACTAAAACTGACATCAAGTTAACAATAAGGAAGTGGGTTTTTGAGCAACATGCCTCAAAATGGGTACACTCAGGTCTTTCAGAGATCAGACAAACATACACACAGACTGACAATTAGACCTATGTACATTTAATTAAAAAAAAACAACAACAAAAAAAAACAATGAGTAACTAAATGATTTTGTGCATGCAGGCGTGAGTGCATGTGTCTGCATGCGTGTATGCATGTGCCTGTATGTGTGTGTGTGTATGTATGTGTCTGCGCATGTGTGTGCGAGGATGCATATGTTATTTCTTGAACAGAAAAACTCATGCCCCCCGTTGCCACCTACCCCCACAAAGAAAACAAATGAGCGTGAACAGCTTAAATGTACATTGTTGATATGTTTAGAGTTTGCAGACATATAACATTTGAAAGGTTCATTTGCTGTTATTCTTTTCTTTTGTTTGTTTTTGTTAAAATACTTCAAAATTAATGAAAAGATTTCAATTAAAAAACAATCTCTCTACTACAAAAAAAGGAGATACAAGAACAAATAAACTGATCTGAACTCAAATAACCCACACATTGCAAATCTTGCTGATCTACTTTTGACACCAAAGACGATGATTGGATCATGCTTACTGGGTACACCAACATCTTCATCTGGGAGATGATGGATTCGTGGTTGATGAGGATGCGGACAGGAGCCGTCAGCTTATGGGTCAGGTCCATCATCACCTGCTTCTTCTCTGCAAACGAGTCGAGCTGACTGCGGAAATCCAGCTGGAAGACATGTCATCATCAGATACACAGTCACTAACAGACAGATGGAGGCAAAGATTGGAAAACACACACACACACACACACACACACACACACACACACACACACACACACACACACACACACACACACACCACAGTCTCACTTCACAGACATATCATATGTGCACACCTACTGACCAACACATTCACATATACTCACAAACACAAAGGATAATGGTCACACACACACACACACACACACACACACACACACACACACACACACACACACACACACACAGAGTTTCAGTTTCATCAAGGAGGCGTCACTGCGTGCGGGCTAGGCTAGTCCATATATGCTACACCACATCCACTAAGTTTTGAGACCATGCTACGCATGATTTGAAGCTGATGGATACATGAATTAACATCAAAGATGAGACAATTGAAGAAGAGGGTCTCGTAGCTAGGACTCAGCGGATGTGTGATCTATGCATTAGCCCAACGCGCTGGTCAGACCTTGAATACCTACCTACCATTTTTGTTTGTTTGTTTTTTTTGCAGTGGATGTACACGTGCGTGCATGATGTGTGGGCATGGGCCCATGTTTGCGTGCGAGCGCATATATGTGTATGTGTTTGTGTGTGCATGTGCATGTGCGCGCAGGCATGTGTGCACATTCGTGTGTGTGTGTGTGTGTGTGTGTGTGTGTGTGTGTGTGTGTGTGTGTGTGTGTGTGTGTGCATGTGTGTGTGTGTGTGTGTGTGTGTGTGTGTGTGTGTGTGTGTGTGTGTAGAAGTGCGTGTGCATCTGTGTGTGTAGTGTGTGTGTGTGTGTGTGTGTGTGTGTGTGTGTGTGTGTGTGTGTGTGTGTGTTGTATGTGGGCGTGTGCCCATTCACACATTCATACACACACAAAGTTCACAGAGTCACACACAAATACACATACACAGCACAGCCACACACACATGCTAAACACTAAACAGTCTTCACAGAGAATAAAAGACACAGAGATAGTTTCAATATCATCAGAAAGACGTCATGATGTACAAGCAATCCATGCATACTATATCGCATCTGCTAGGTACAAGGCCACAGTCCACGATGGGGTCAACTCTCATAAAGGAAATTGTGCAGATGCCTGGCTTCATCCAGACCCAACATGCCACTCAAACCTCGAGTGACTCGCTCTTTTGGAGGTACTCATCAACGCGCTCAAGTACTAGACCTGTTTGCCCCTTACACTGCTGATGTACAGACTGGGGATAGAAAGTATATGCTGCTTTGAGAAACAACAGAAAAAAAATTGAAGTGTAACACAAACTAGCTCAGTACATTTCAAGCTTGATGTGCAAGGACACGAAAAGAAAATGCAAAGTATGCCAGATTACACCTTTTTTTTCTCAAAAACCTCATTAGAAAATGTGTAATGCTAACACATTGTAGAAAAAACTGTTAATCTGTATGACAAAAACCAATATGACTGTATATTCTGGAAGATAGCTACATTTTCTCTTCACTTGATTGCAGGTTGCAGGTTATGGTATGTGTGTGGTAGTGGTGTATGTGTATGCACTGTACACTTACACACACATATACACAAACAACACAACCAGTATGCATCACAAACATCAACAATTCACAGACTCATTTATGAGATTATTTACAAATCATCACTAACTTACTCTAACTACACTCTATGCCTACAAACTCACCAGCTTTCTTCACTAAATAATACAATGCATGAATAATACAATGCATGAAAAGATGATTAACCATCAAGAGTTGCACACTGTGAATAACATCTAGATTTCTTCTCTCTTCATTCCTGTGAATTACATCTATACAATCAAATCATTCAGAACACAAAACTACTAGTGTCACTGACTGTGACAGATCAAAAGTGTGTCATTCGATAGAAGAAAAAAAAAAAAAAAAAAAAAGAAACAGAAGTTGTCTCGCCTTGATGAAGTCCACAAAATGGGTGTTGACCACACCAGTCAGATTCTCAAAGTGTCTCTCAAAGCGACTGATTTTGAATTTTGTGCGGAAGTCTGCTCCTTCTCCCCCCCGATGTCGTTATCTCCTGGTATGTACACCACCTGAAACACAGTTTAGAACTCAACTGACCAAATTCACATGCCATACATAATCGATCCTTCAAATTTACATTCTGTCACAAATAAATACTGATACTGAAGCCAGAACCCTTCCTTTCATGGAAACAATATACCAGAAGGAAAAAGAACAGAAAACATACAGCATCAATTTCACAACACACATATATACATACGCACACACACACACAAACATCCCCCTCTCTCTTGCTATCTGTGTCTCATACTCCCCACCTGAGTAAACTGAAGTGGACTATTCATGACTGGAAGAAGCTGACTTTGCTAGAGAGACCTTATGTATGTATTAGGAAACTTGGATTAACTCTCCTCTTTCCCATGGAAAGACGCTAATCATGCCGAGTACAAATAAAGCACTTGTTTGAGCAGGTAAAGATATCCAAAAAATACTTTTTAGTCAGAAATTTCCTTTCATAACAATGAAAACCTATGAGAAATATTCATCCATTCTTCTTTTGAGCCCTCCATGGAAGAATATATCACAACAATCAAGTTAGACTTCAGTGTTGTGAGTGAGTGAGTGAGAGTGTGAGTGAGTGAGTGTGTGTGTGTGTGTGTGTGTGTGTGTGTGTGTGTGTGTGTGTGTGTGTGTGTGTGTGTGTGTGTGTGTGCATGAATACATGCACATGTGGCTTCTTCCTGTCCTATTTTGCATGGACTGGAGACAGAAACTGGTGTAAGCAGTTCAAGAAAGGCCAACGCTCACAAAGTATCTCTCAGGTAAAAGCTCGAACAGATAGAGAGGTAAAATGAATTCCCTTCGAAAGATGCCATAAATGCTCTGGGCAGTCAGCTTGGACAGTCATGGCACTGACAAAAATGGGACCAGTAAGCATCAACAGCTTTAATCAGAATTCTGCTGGATATTTTTTTTCTTTGGGAGATATCTTACCTACCTTAGAAAGCCTGCTGGGATAGAAGATGCTGTGGAAGCGGTCATAGTAGGACTGGTACTCGTTGCGTGTAGCTTTGCTTCCCTCATCCATCAGATCACCAAGGTACACCACCACATCGGGCTTGACATAGCTGTGGGCCAGGGAAAACGTCTTCCTCAAGTACCTGCACAATGTTAACCTGATGACTGACCAGTTACTGCCATCATCGTCATTTTGACGGTCTATTTCCAGTATGCAGTACAATCACACAGGATATGGGTTTAAATGTACATACAAATAATTAGTCAGTGCATCAATCAATTCAATACTATCATATTGTGTGTGTATCTTCTTCAGGTACTTGTTCCAATTAAGGGAGCAACCAACTAACCCATCAATCACTGATCATCATTCTAATTATAGAATGCCATTTCCGTTATGTTTACAATACACTAACTTTTCACTTAAAAAAAAAAGCATCTGCAGAACAAATGACATTTTGAAAACAAACAATTCGACAAATCAAAATGATGATCATTCTGAAAAAAAAAATAATTTACAATGACTCACTAAGTAACAGCTAAAATGACAGAATTCCGTGAACTGAATCAAATAACCAGTACCCCAAGCATTCAAGTACACACACACACACACACACACACACACACACACACACACACACACACACACACACACCAGAGACAGTTCCATACCTGTCTGAATCCCAACGGGTAATCATCCCCAGGGGGAATCCATGTTCATCTTGAATCCCAATCAACTGGGGATCAGAGACAAACAGAACCACAAGCTCCTCTTTGGGATCTCTGCACAGAATAACCTACTGAGGTAAGGAGCGTGCATGTGTCTGGGGACATGGCGTGTGCATGACTATCATGTGTGTGCATGCATGCATGTATAGATCTGTGTATGCACACACATGCATGTGCAAATGTATGTATGTTTATGTTCTTCAGAATGAACAAGCAATGGAGAGTGGCCCTGAGAGACTTAAAAAAAAGAGAAATAAAGTTGATTTTACTCGCCTCTCCCTAGAGAGACTCAGAACAAGCAGAGAGGTTACATGATGAAGGTAAAACACCAGTTTTATAGGGCAATAGTGAGATCAGAGAGAGATAATGGGAGAGATAAAGAGACAAATAGAGAGAGAGAGATATGAGTGTAGATACAGAGAGAGAGAGAGAGAGTGAGAGAAATTTATTATCACCCATCCTTTTCCTCCTAGAGAAAGAGTATACAAACCCTTTTATCAAGTCCCCCCCCCCCCCCCTCAGAAAATACGGTGTGAGAAAGATGGTAGGACAAGACAGACAGGACAAGAAAGACACAAGAAAAGAAAATATTTTATTCATAAGGGCCAAAGCCCCTTGAAAGAGGGAAGGTGGGAGGGACAGGGAATAAGGCCTGCAGGTGTTTCTGTATCTGTGTGTGCAGCGTGTGTGCAGCGTGCGTGTGTGCATACGTGTGTCCGTACACATACTGTTTTAGTTGTTTGTATGTGCATGCATGCGTGCGTGTCTTTGTTTTGTGTGTACGGGGGGAAGGGGGAGGGGGGGAGAGGGGGAAGGTTGGAGGGGAAGGGGGGGGGTGGGCAGACAGACAGATTGACACATAGGCAGATAAGAAAAACATATCTGAAAGAGTGAATTAGAGTGGCTGTTTTTGTGTGTGTATGTTTTCATGTGTGTGTGTGTGTGTGTGTGTGTGTGTGTGTGTGTGTGTGTGTGTGTGTGTGTGTGTGTGTGTGTGTGTGTGTGTGTGTGTGTGTGTGTGTGTGTGTGTGTGTGTGTGTGTGTGTGTGTGTGTGTGTGTGTGTGTGTGCGTGCGTGCATGTGTGTATGCGCGAGTGTGTGTGTGTGTGTGTGTGTGTGTGTGTGTGTGTGTGTGTGTGTGTGTGTGGATGTATGTGTGTATGTGTGGATGTGCATGCACGTTCATATTACTATTAACAAAACCAGTAACACTAACAGTATTACCTGAGTGTCTATTTGATAAACATGACTTTGCCAGCAATACACAAACGTCTTTTTTTTTGGTTCATTGAAATGTATTTTTTTTTTGTTGGTTATACCAAGTTTTACAGTAATCTCAGTCTATTTGATTTGAGATTAGTACTGGCAGCAGCAGAGGCAGCAAAATGATAATATGACCAGCAGCAGCAATAATACTTCTAGTAGTAGCAGTCACAGAAGTAGTAATAATAGCAGTAATAGCAACAACAGAATTACTAGCTGTGTGGAAAATGGCAGCAGAAGTGGAAGTACTGCTAAATTACCAGCAGTAACAGGAGCTGTTAATTGTTTTTTAGTACCAGCAGTGCCAGTAGTATTAGTACAGTGAAACCTCCCAAACATCCCTAAAAAGTGACATGCATTTTACTCTCCATAGCAAGTAGTATACAACTGGTAATCAAGAGATAAAACTTGACTTGCCAAAGGCATGTACACGCAAATGATCATAACAAAACCTGTTGCTCATTGTTTCAATATCGTCTTTAGGCTCTCTCAAATTGGTTAACAACTGTCTTGTCTGTTTCTGTTTAAAAAAAAAAAAAAGAAATTTTTTTCCCCTTGGAAAATGACTGACCGAGAAAGTAAACAAAAACTGAACACTGAAGAGCCTTATTTTATCTGAAGTGCCTTATTTGTGTGTGTGTGTGTGTGTGTGTGTGTGTGTGTGTGTGTGTGTGTGTGTGTGTGTGTATGTGTGTGTGTGTCTTTGTGTGTGGTCTGTATGTGTGTCTTTCATTCTTTTTCATTTTATTTATTTTATAAATGCAATTTCAAGTTGTGAATTACCTTTTCAGACTGTTTAACTACTATTTGTATTGGTTTATTAGTGAAATGTTTGGGCTTGCAATAAAAAAATGTTGATCTGGACAGTAAATTTTCTGAAGCACTGAAACACTGGTTTTTTTTTTTACCAAAGAAAAATACAAGGTTGAAAGAAAGAAGAATAATTTACAAGGTTGCAGGGCTTCCAAACATAAATCTCTCTAGGTGGCTTGGAGTGCCTGCAAACTGTTTACAGCAGAATATTTTTGTTTCTTAATTAAATGCAAAAGTCTCCAATGTTATGCTGGCTGGCTAGACTCTCCTTTACAAGGCGTTGCATTCGTATTATTCTATTTTCTGTTTTAATGAATTTTCAGTAGCAAACATTAATGCCTCCTTTCTTTGGTTAAATCTTTCTCCCCCTTTCTTTTCTCTCTTTGCAGAAAAGACGGACAGACAGACAGACAGACGACGGACGGACGGACAGACAGACAGACAGACAGACAGACAGACAGACACATTCACACTTGATATGTACAGGATTTTAACTGGCCATGAAAAGTGGAATTTTTTTATCATATTTTGCCCATGCTAGATGGCAATATAATCTTGAACATGTTATAAATTTAATACATTTAATAATTTAATTTTCCTAGTTAACATTCCCCCACAGACAGACGCACTCTTTTCTCAGGTCCATTCATCTCTCAGACAGACTGAGATACCAGTCTGACCTGCCAGTTCTTCAGGAATTCTAGCAAAATTTATGAATGAGGTACCACTGTATCAGTTCAGTAATTGCTCAACTTGTACTGTAACTTTGAAAAGCTGTGTGTCATTTTAATCTGAGCATCACTTTCTATTTTTGTTGTTGGTGCAAAACTTGGAGTCAACACTTTATTAAAGTAACTAAACATAAACACAGTTTATGATTTGCTCATTCACTGGCAAGGATACTCATATAATCGAATTTGCTGTTCTTTATGGTGTTGCTACCATATTGGTCTGAAGATCTTGATGGACAGCTATCTTACAAGCAACAACAACAGTAACAACTGAATACACGAACATACATCATTTTGACAAAACAGTAACACACACACACACACACACACACACACACACACACACACACACACACACACACACAACCACCACCACCACCACCACCACCACAATGACAACCAAAGCCCTGTGCTTCAAATACCAAAATCTGTGCCTCAGTGACATCCAGTTTCTACATATCAGTGTGCCACAAATATCGCATTTCTTCATTAACTGCTTTTATAATTTCTCTTCAAATGATGGCCTCTTTTGTTGTCTGATGTTAATCAGTTAAAAAAAGTTAACCTGTCATTTGGAATCAATTTAGTTTCTGTTACAAAAAAAATCTGTTCTTAATTTCTGTTTAGTCAAATATCAAGACTAAGGTTAATCAGATAAAACTTTGGTTTTCATCTGTAACTGTAGCAGTGACAAGGTATTCCTGCCTGATGTCCTGTCCCTTTCCAAACCCTTACCTGTTGGTCACAGGTAAGGCTGGCCATCGCCAGCTCTGTATCCAGTAGACCAGATACTCATTAGTGATCACCACTGCCATCACCATGATCAATGTCACCGATCGCAGAGACAGTTGACGTAATCGACGTAACACATTCTGTTTCCTGATGAGAACCATCTTTGTGACTCTGGAAGCTGTAATCAACAAACAAACAAAAACAGAATGAATGGGCAGCCAAACAAAAAAACAAACAAATTTAAAAACATTCACAATGCATTTTGATCTACTGGGTCTTCTTCAGGCAGGACAAATAACATTCAAAACAATGAAATAACTGACGAAAAGACAACCTCTTATCTCTTTGATCTGGGTGCAAAATTTAAATGTTATTTGTCTTGCCTGAATAAGATTCAATAGGCTGAAATGCACTGTTGTTTGTTTGGTAACCCAGTAATAATTCTGTTTTTGCTCTTGTTTCAATTTTTTTGATAGCCCAGTAATTCTGTTTTTGCTCTTGTTTCAATTTGTTTGGTGGCCCAGTAATTTTTGTTTTTGCCATTTCCATTCCATCTGCTGTCCTCACTCTGAAATCAAACAAACATGTTGACTTCATTCAGATGTGAATAAATTTCTGCACCAGCAGTGTAATCTCTCTATTAACACCCTCAACGAATCTTTCATCTAACTCCCTCCAGAAATCTTTCAAAACTGGACTTTGAAGGGAGGGGATCCTCACCGGGAGGGTTTTTACTGTTCTAGTCTGGGTGTGCAAAGAGCTACAGAACACATGCTCGAGAAGTGTCAGACCTGTCCACCTGAAACCTGCTGTCTTTAGATGGTTGGTTGATTGGTGGTTTAATTATATGTCTTTCCATCCAGCAGATATATTAAGACGAAAAAAGATTTTTCATCAAGAATTTATGCATTTTGCAGAAGACTGGTGCACTCTAGAAACATTTTTACTGTTCAAACCTAAATGCCTAAGTTTCCCAATGGTGAAAGTCTCATATCTGGGAGCAAAATTGTTCTTGGGTGGACTGATAGAGGAGATAAGTGACTGT
The DNA here is from genome assembly GCA_016801955.1 of Conus betulinus. Classification (NCBI taxonomy): domain Eukaryota; kingdom Metazoa; phylum Mollusca; class Gastropoda; order Neogastropoda; family Conidae; genus Conus; species Conus betulinus. The sequence goes on along the minus strand of JADBJO010000188.1, from coordinate 178,071 downwards.
CAATTTGTCCTTTGTTCTCATTGTTCAGAATGTTATCTGTCCCATCTGCAGAAGACTCAAATAAGTAAAAAAACATTGCGTTTGCTCCTTTGTTTGGACGGTGGTTCATTAATATTGTTTTTGCTCTTTATGTCAACTTTCGCACAGTTTGTGGCTGCATTATTATCTTCAGCATCAGTCAACTAACTAAGCAATACCACATTTATTTTCAACTTGCTCTTTGTATAAGGCAACAAAGATTTTTGAATACTCTTGCTAGGGTTGGCATAATGTTCTTCAGTCTCTAACTGCTTTCCCGCATGCATTTCTTAACCTTTGATTTCATGCCTAAGGATACAGCAAGCACTCTTTTCCCTCCTTATGCCATGTGTAGCCTGCTTCTTTTTCAACCTATCCAAGCCATGCCATTTCTGCTGTAGACGGTTACCATGGTGACAAACTCCTCAATTTTGGCCTCTACTTCTCTTGAGGAAAGTATCCAAGCTACCTGAGTATCTAATCTTGAATTCTAGCTAATAAATTCAAAGTTGAGACCTTTTCTTCTCATGCCAACCCAGTCTCCTTTGGCAGGGGCATTCATTTCCACTCCTGCTGCCAGAACTGACAGCACAAATAACACACATAATAAAAAGTATGAGTTGCATGAGGCAGCAGACATTTTAACAAGAATTGCAAAACACAATTAAATGTAAAAGGGGCACACGGAACAGGTCCTTTTCCATCTTGTCAGTGAGAATTAGTTCTTGATCATTTCAGCAATAGGTTGGCTTGGGAACACACTGATACTGGAAAGTGTCTCTGACAGTGTGTAAGAATAAAGCAGGACTGTGTTCAAGACCATCTGGTGCTGCCCTCAACCCAGTCCACCTCAGAATAATCAAAATTTTTTGACCACATCATAAGATCTGCCTTTAGTTAAGTCCCTCAACAGGATGTTAAGCACAACCAGGATGTTATTCTCTGGGTGCACCATTTGGTTAGCTATAAATAAAGCTTAGTTAATAAAAACCTGTCCTTTACTCACAACCACTGACAGCAGAACCTGCACGACTGCTATCCTGGTTGAGTTCATGCACTGAATGTACAGAAAAGACTGAAACTGGTGTGAAACTGGTAGGCAAGTATATGTATATACAAAAAGTGTGTGTGAGTGTGTGTGTGTGTGTGTGTGTGTGTGTGTGTGTGTGTATGCGTATATGTGTGTGCATGCATGGATCTCAATGGTTGGTGTGAAGCACCTAGAGTGTTGGAGAAGTGTGTATGTGCTTGTCATCTCTTGCTTTCAGCCTCCACAACTGATAAGCAACGCTGCTTGCAGCACTGCAAAAGGGGAGCAGAATGCATCAGTCTTTCCCTGTCAGTATACAGCCTTGATCTCCACTGGCAAGCTCTATGTAATGCCTCGTCGTGGTGACGCATGTCAACTGGGCCCTTATGGACTCAAGATAAACTACAAGGGACTCGGAGGAAAGTCTGGCCCCAAGATGTGTGGCATGCTGGCCCACCATGCAGGAGTGTGGATACACCCTGGCGTCCATGAACCAGACTCCCATTTATTTTGTCAATAAATTTTGCTTGTGAGGCGACTCAGCTTTTGATCCCTAGTCATGAATGCCTCTTCTTGACTGCTGTCCATTGGATGTCTCTTCCTGTGTGAGCTTGGACAGTACTTGCTTGATCGTATGATATAGTCCATGTCACACACAACTCCTGAGACATCAGACAACAGTTGTGACATCATGGAAGATTTCTGGTACCCAGCTAATGCCAAAGGGAAGACGTGTAAAATAGTACCGTCCAAATGGTGTTACAAAATGGTCAAGTCCTGGGACTTTTGCTCCAGCTAGTTAGCCAGTAACTGGTCTGTTGCTGGGAGTGAAACATTTTCCCTCTTCATGGTTTCATTCAGTTGAGTATAATCGACACACAGCCGAATTTTTCCGCTGGACTTCGGAACAACTATAATTGTTGCGCACCAGTCCGTTGGCTTGTCAACTAGTCTGATGATTCCTGCCAAATTTTCCAGTTCTTCTTGGTTACCTAAATTTATGGCAAGTCTTCTTCTCTATATCGGAAGAAGAAGACTTGCCATAAATTTAGGTAACCAATAGTCGGAATCACTGATAACGACTCTATTATCCAAATTCAAATATTATTTAGGACTGTTCACACCGGCGCTGATGTTTAGCGCAGAGCTTTTGTTACTCTTTTCGCTTTTACTATTATTTAAAAAAAAAAAAAATGCAATCAAATTGATCTGCTTGCGCACAAACCAGTAAACGCAAAAATTGAATAATATCAAAAGGCAAACAGAAGAATTACCTGAAAAACGCTGGTGATAGACAAAGGTCATTTACACTTGCAGGGAAAGTAGTGCTATCCTTGAACGATGGGCCTCAAGACATGATAGGACAAAACAATTGACTGTTTTCACATCGCACGCTCTGTTCGTATCAAAACCATGAACGGCAAGGGGACTGCATTACCAAAGACTTTGAGTCAAGTTATTATTGCACTTCTCTCCCTTTTACCCAGTGGGGTAAGCGTATAAACTAGTCCGCACGCAGTGACGCCTCCTTGATGAAACTGAAACTGACCTCCCTTCTATATTTCTGTATGCAGGTCCATAGTTCACAGTTACGGATTAGCCAAAAATTAGTTTGTATGCTTGTCATTACGTTCATACTTCTCTATTAATTAACGTGTTCTCTTGTATGCTCCCAAAGAAAAAACCCACGATGTAATTAGTCATTTCAGCTACTATGTACAGATATATTCAACACCCTCCTTTCCACATGCGTGTGCACACATGTGCATACACATGTACCTTGGTGGATACTATCAATAAAAAGATCTCTCTCTCTCTCGATGATTTAAGTCCCATGAGGAAGACCTTAAACTGGGAAGGAGGGCATCTTTAAACTCTTTGTAAATTTATAAAATGGAGGGGGATGACTCTTGAGGGAGGGGGAGGGAGAAGGGGCATGATGGAAAATACAGATCTTATCCTACGAATTCTTGTAAAAAAATGTATATGTGTGAGTGTGTATGTGTGAACAGGGTACTCTCTATGTCCCCCCCCCCCCCCCCTTTTTTTTTTTTTTTTTTTTTTTTTTTTACTCAGATGAGCAAAATAGGGCATTCTGATGATGCACCTGGAGCCAAACAAACACCACCTGCCATCTCTACAAAATGCCCTTCAAGAAGACAAAATGATCTGATGACTTAAAGAATGTTAGAACAAAATATTTCTTTCCTTCTTTGTTTCCAGCTTTTTTTTTTTTCACTCAGTATCTCTTTGGCTTCAAACATGAGGCAGGAAAGGGTGAGGGGAGGGCAAGGAGGAGAAGATAGTCATTGGGTAGGGGAGGATGGCGATACCCCCCTGGCCCTTCCTGTTCCAATGCCACTGCATATTTGAAACTTGTATAAAGCAGGAATGTATTTTGGTTACTAGATCCACTTTAAATCCAAAGCCACATTCAATCTTATAAGTTCGAAGATATCAAAACATTAATGAGCATTTTTTTTTGTCTTTTTAAAAACAAATCCATGCACTGTTTGTTGAGAAATTCATGAAAATGCCCCAAAATACCATGTCTCACAACGCGAAAGAAAGAGAACAAAAATATTCTTGATCTACCCTTTGGTCCAAAATCACACCAAAATCAAAACAGGTTTGTCTTTGGGCCATCCTCTCTAACTTTCCACAAAAATTGAATCATGTCTGTAGTCTTGTGCTGTCTTGCTAACATGCAAACCAAATAACTTCTTGGGTGGTGGTAAACAATCCAGAGGCTAAAAGAGAAATCTAAAAAGCATCCTGACCTGACCTATATGTCATCAAATCAAATGTTTATGCTTAATACAGCATAATTCCAGTACTTGCTTGAATATTGTGTATACTGAACAATGTGTCACACAATATGCAACATACAAATGAAAACATTAAGAAACGTTTGACCTGTAATATACACAATGCCATTTCTTTGTTTTTTTATGTGTCCAGTTTGGAAGAACAGTGCCTTGCCAGATTTGAAAGGTTTTCTATCAGTTTGTGTGCCCCATTCCACTGGCAAGAGATCTCAGTCATGCCTTTGGACTTTTTTTAAGAGAATGCAGTATAGTACAGAGATTTTTTTTTTTTTTTTTTTATTTGTGGCATGGTTGGCAAGTTGATCAGCAATATCATTGACCGGAATGCCTGGTGAATATTTGTGTCCATTAGATCAGAAAGTAGAACTGAACACCACTAAAATGGTTCAACAGTGGCTGCCCCATACCCTGTTGATTGCTGGTGCTGGATTGCAACAGGATGAATGTGCTTGTAAAGGGGGTAGCTGAAAGGAGCAGCTAAGAGTAGGGCACACAGAAGGCAATACAGTACACAACATGTGTATCCGTCCACTTTGACTAACACCAAGAATTATGGATTAGGAATGTTAGAATTTCAACCTGTTGTCTCAAACCAAAAGGAAATTAATCATAATTATCTTTATTAATCATCATGTTCTGCTCTCATGGTGACTTCACTTCTGACTCTCTGTCCCTATCAATGCCTGTGGTGATTTTTTTTTTTTTTTTTTTCTTTGGCGTTTCAGTGTTGGTGGATTCACAAAGGGCTGGTTGTGGCCTCACTGAAAGTGAGGAACACTCAGTCTTGCTGGCTCTGTCGGTAAGTGATCACTGTCAACAATAGGGAGCTCAACAGGCAGTGTCCTAAATACGTTAGATCAGAACAGGATCTATTGAACACACACACCAATGTGGTTCAACAGAAGTGTAGTTTGTTTTCTGGTGGATGTTCTTGCTTTGGACTGCTGGTGCAGGGACAGCAATAAAGCGTATCTGTTGTTGGGAGGGCACAGAAGATTGACGAAATCAGTATAAATGTTCATGAGCTGTAAGATGCAATGACATATCATTCATTCTTGCATGAGATTATTTTGGAATGCAGTTTGTTTCATTTCTTTTAAAAAATTTTTCTACAAACTTGCACATTTTCATTTTACAATGCATACTGATATAAAGATGGGGAGGGGGGCAGGGGGGAGCTCTAGGTGTGCTTGCTTGGCCATGTGAAGGCTCTGATGCATGGGAGAGAGGAACTGTATGTGGTCATACCTATATAGACAGTACATAACCATACACAAATTCTAATCACACACGAAAGTTGCAGATTCTTTTCTTCTGGCATTGCCAGGATTTCAATCTGCGTCTTCTTCTGGATGAGTAGGCGTTTCAAGGTGTACTATTTTAGATTAATATGTCTTCCTGTATTGCTATTGTATACCTGTTATAAGTAACAAACTTCAAGCTTTGTGAAGCTCAGCTTTGTCCTCCTTGGCCAGATCCCGCTGGAATTCTTTTCAGCTGCCTCTGCCATTGCCTTTAGGGTTGTGTATTATCAATTAAAGTAACGGACAGCCAAAGGTAGGTCGTGTTTTCAAAAGTAACAACTAAAACATCTTTTATGATATCAACACAGGAAGGCATGCAAAAAATAATTTATTTCAAAGTGACATGTCACAAACACACCAAACGCTTAAAACACATGAAGGACATGTGCGTGCAATGACTGTATACACACATACACAGTCTGATCATAAAAAGTAAGCAAATAGCAAGCTATGTTTTCACATCTCAAATATACTCTCTTCCACTGACTCAGTTCTAACAATAATAATAACTTAATTTGCTGCACAGGCAGAAAACAGAGAAGCAAACAGCATTGCAACACTTCTGTACTTTGCACTGTGATGTTTTCCTAACTTTTGAAGATGATCGGAGGTTCTACACACTTATGTCTGCTCTTTTGACTAAAATCATTATATCAAATCACAGATGACTAAAACAGCAGCAAAATCTCCCCACCTTTAGTTTTACAAAATAATTTCAACAATGAAGTGACTTTATCTCAGATGCCAGTATAATGGGTAAGATGACTGAACAGATGAACACTGGGAGAATGGACTTCTTAAAACATCTTGGTTCTATTCTGATCAAGTAAGGCAACTCCACAGATGAAATCAAGATGTTCGAAATGGCTATGTCTGCTGCAACAGGACGCTTTAACATCTGGAGAACTACCTATATTTGCTTCTAAGCGAAGATCAAAGCTTTACTAATTACCGATGATGGCCATCTTTCTCTCTATGAACGTCAGAGCTGAAAACTAACATAAACAACGGATTTGATGCACAGCATCCAGGATATCAAGAATAAATGTTTCAGCTGGATTTTTACTAACCTCTCAAAAGAAATACAACAAAGATTATGCCAGAGAGAGAGTAAAGAACCTTTCTCTGCACTTATCATGCGACGCAAGCTTGCCTGGTGTAGGAATGTATCTTGCCGTTTCTCATTTCTTAACATTGCTGTGTCAGAATATATTCTGCCAATGTCATAGTTTGAAGAAAGAGATACATTCTGTGCCACTGGGCCCCAGAAAAGTACTGTCCTCAACAGCCAAACTGATCAGCTGGAAGCAATTCAGCACCGCCCTTGGAAGCCTGCACCGTGTTTCTTATCTCCTCAGATCACCGTGTCAGATCATGCTCTGCAATTACCGTAGTTCCTTTCTATGTTTTCTTGTCAAACATTGCTTTAAGCATTTCCTTTCTTGAGGCCGTCTGACTTGTACAGCCTCATGATGAGAGAAGGTTTGCCCGGAGAAGGAACCATGCCCTCGCTGTGACTGCTAGATGGACTTTCTGTTACGTTTGGGCCATTTTCTACTGTGCTCAGCACACGTCTGCGAACAAACTCTGGCTGATTGGAAGGGTTGAAGTCACATGATTTGATGTGGGATGCCAGGAGATGAAGCTGGGTGATCTCTTCACAGCCCAAGGAGCGGTGTGGACAGGCCACCTGAAGACAAGGAATCAAGTGCTTGGGTCAGTGCATGAATCTCGGAATGTGTGTGTGTGTGTGTGTGTGTGTGTGTGTGTGTGTGTGTGTGTGTGTGCATGCATATGTGTGCGCATGTGTGTGTGTGTGAGAAAGTGAGTGTGTGTGTGTGTGTGTGTGTGTGCATGCATATGTGTGCGCATGCGTGTTTTTTGAGAGAGAGAGAGAGAGAGAGAGAGAGAGAGAGTGAGAGAGAGAGAGAGAGAGAGAGAGAGAGAGAGAGAGAGAGAGAGAGAGTGTGTGTGTGTGTGTGTGTGTGTGTGTGTGTGAAAAGTGTACATGTGTTTACATATAGGACACTTTCAACATAAAAAATTGTTGTTGCTCCGTCTGATTTAATGCAATCTTATTTATTGAAATATGATATTAAGTAATCTGACGGTGACTGCCCAATGGACAATGAAACATAGGTTATCAAAAAGATACATGAATTACCTCTGAAAAGAAGAATACTACCATTTTCATAAATAAAATATATATATATATATATATATATATACGTGTAATATATAATTTCATTATTATATTTTATTTACACACACGCATAAACACACAATACAATCATTTTGACAATGCTCATTTAAACATAACTACAGATTCAAGTCGTCCCATATCCCAGTGGCTGTAAGGGCAGTGAACTGTTAGAGGTTCAGTGTATCTGAGGCACCTGGCGATGGAAGGCGAAGCCCATCCCTCTCGTGCTGCCATTTACTGCATGATGAACAGAGGTGGTTTTCAAATCACAAAAATCCACCCCCCCAGAGAAATTCAAACTCATGACCATCAACTCCACAGGCAAACAGTCCAACATTTGATGAGGGTTCTCGTGGGGGGAAAAAAATTACCATTTATCATACCATTATATCGTCTCTGGGAGACACAATGTTTTTTTGTTTAGTTTAAAAAAGAAAAAAAAAAAAATGCTCAACATGGCCTTTGACTTATAACCCAGAAAATTAAAATCTTACAAGAGGTAGGAGCACAAACAGCAAGCAGTGAACCAGTGACGTAACTTTAGCTTCATGATGAAACACTGATACGCCAATTACTCCAAATGTATGCAGCTTGCAGAATCCATTCACCTAGCAGACCTCTTTGTTCAACATTCATGTACTCTGCTGTTGTTCAATATGTGTGTGTCAGCTCAGGAAAGTTTGGAACTACCATTCTTCTTAGGGAAGTTTCCATGCTTGTTCTGTATGACTCAATTCTGCATGTATGCCTAGAGAATGTGTTTCATAGGTAGCATCAGCTTGGGAATTATGGCATTTAGTTGTTCCTTCAAGAGAAAAGCAGTTTGACTGTCATATGGAAGATTTCACAATGAAATGATGGTATATAAAATTTCCTAGTAAAATGAAGGAATGTGGACCTTTAGATATCACTGAAGGGTCCATATATGTCGACAAGTTTCTGTGCCATTTTGAGAAATTTGTATAAAGGACTCTAGGTATCACTGAAAGGTTCATATACGTTAACAGGTTTCTATGCAATTTTGAGAAATTTCTATGAAGGCAAATTTGCTATTTTCAAACACAAAATGTCTACATACTGTTATCAAAATGGTTGTTTCAGTGATGCTTGTAACTGGCTTAATGAACAGTTGATTTCACATACTGACACAAATATGCCCAGACCCAGCATCTGTATTTCCTGAAGGCTTTATGTCTGATTCCATGACTTTTATCATATTTTCATGACTTTCTGGTCCTGGAATTTATCTTTAAATAAAACATGTCTTTCCATGATTTCCATCACCTGTGTGGACCTTGACATACATGTGTTCTTTTTTATTTTTTTTTATTGCTTTGAGAGGGGGAGAGGGGGGAGGATAGGTTGTGTATGTGAGTTAGGAGGGAAATATTCATTTTTGCATCATGTATACTGTTAATGTGCTGCATACTCTGTGACTATAAAAGCAACAGATTGAGCTCTTGCTAAGAGCACACACACACACACACACACACACACACACACACACACACACACACACACACACACACACACAAAAGCAAGCACGTATTGAAATGAACTATAGCACTGCTCTCTCAGTACTTACCATCTGATCTCCAATAATATATTTTCCAAAATGAAGTCATGATGCAGCTGGCTCATCTGTACAGGTTTTCTGCAAATAGACATAAACAACACAATAAAAAGTCTTAGTAGTGATTATATTGGACAATTAATCAATATTGGTATGAATCATTATTACTGCATACCTCTTAAAAGTTTCACCATCATGAAAATCTAATATCAGCAAACTGTCTGAACTATTCATATAATCAGTCACAATCCTGATTGAAATTCTCTGGTGTTAAACATTCCCAAGACATCAATCTCGAACTAAAGTGAAAAGTTCTGATGCAGAAGATGAAACCTGTGAAATAGTGATCTTTTGTAGTTAGAGTAGGCTGAAAATAAGGTCAACATAATAAACATAGTAAACTTTTGTAGTTAGCGTGGGCCGACAATAGGGTCAACATAATAAACAGTATGATCAAACTGTATACTTCATATTTACTGGTGAAGTGTTTTCTCCTGAAATATTGGAGACTTTTCCAGAAAGCTGGTGTGCTTTGGAAATATAGTTCTCCGGCACAGACTGGAAATGACTGCGAACACACAACATACTATTTCTGTTTCATATATGTTTTAAGTAATATGGAAACTAACTGCAGGATGCATGGGTCTGTAAAATTAGTGAACAGTGTCTGTGAACAGATTGCCAGCACTGCACACTGTAACAATTCCCTGGATGGAAGATGTCCTATACTGGCTACAGCATATGTATCATGTATGTCATGATATGCGTCTTCCACTGGGATTTCACCAGTTCCTATCAGTCCTCCTATCAGTCTCAAACCTTAATCTCTTATCTATGTATGCCCTACACACCAGCCTCAAATCATAATGCTTATGGATCAGGTAACCACAGAATCATATCAGGGCTGAACAATCAAGCCGTACAGACATTGAGGTGTAGCTCACGCAATACTTGCGTAAAAAACAAAAAACAAAACAAAAACAAAATGCCCAGCAAGCAAATGCCTAAGAAGCTGCTGTGACTAGGATGAAGATGAACCTTGTAAAACCGGATGAAAAATCCAACTTTTTAATATGTTATCATGCAGACAGGCTCACAGACATGACATGAAACAGTTGCTCCTGTTCCGCAACACTTCATCTAAAAGCATGGAATAAGAAAGCAGTGAAATATATGTTTTGGTGGGCTATCTTACAACAACCTGATGTTGACTGCTTCCTATGGACTGGACTGCTGGTGCAGGAGCTGCAACTGGACTTGATTGTGGCTGCATTTGGGAAAAATGCCACTGAGAAGATCCATTGATGATCACACACACACACACACACACACACACACACACACAAACACACACACACACATGCATGCACGCACGCGCACACGCACACACACACACACACAGAGTTTACATACCTGTCTTCTGGGCAAGTCTTGCTGGTCTGCAGCCACATTGTAATACACTGAAAAGCATACAGAAAGGTCAGGCCAAAGCAAACCTCTCTTTCCCATGCACACACAGAGATTTTTCATCTTCTTCATTTAAAAGCAGAGCTTTACCTATACCTGAACTTTTCTTCTCTCTTACACCAATACCTTCTACAGGAGCATGAAACTT
>JADBJO010000188.1:145000-162500 GCA_016801955.1 Conus betulinus | reverse complement strand
GTATAGGTCTTTTTTTTAAATTTAGAAAATGGGTAGACCTATTAATAACAACAACAACGTTTTCATTATTCATCGGATTGCAAAGTGGGTAATCATGTAAAGCTGATAACTCAAAATTTTGGAAACATGAGATGTAATGATATTTTCAAACTGTTAAGAACTATTAATAGTGGAGACAAACGATGTCATGAGATTTGCTTTGGATTGAAGTGTGTGTGTGTGTGTGTGTGTGTGTGTGTGTGTGTGTGTGTGTGTGTGTGTGAGAGAGAGAGAGAGAGAGAGAGAGAGAGAGAGAGAGAGAGAGAGAGAGAGAGAGAGAGAGAGAGAGGGGAGGAAGGAGTGAGTGAGTGAGTTTCAGTTAGTGAGTGCACGTTTGTTGTGGTTCAGTTTGTCTATGAAAAAGAAATGGAAATGACTAGCACATGAATAATGTTGAATTTTTTAATAATCCTTTTTTATTTTTGCAGTACGAAAAGGACCTTCTTCAATTTTTCAAGATGAGAAAGGTGGGTTCAAGTACTAAGAGAAAACAATTTTTGTGTAGGGTATATGTTTATCAGTACAAAATATTTGTTTATTTATTGATTTGATGTATGAATCTTGTCATTTTAACTTATTTTGACTAATCTGTTGATGTAATTTGGCATAGTTTTGACTGGTAGTTTATGATTGAAACTGTTCACAGTGTACACTTTCAGATTTCAAGAGCTGCAATCTCAGATTGACCAAATATAGAACATTTGTAAATCAATGGATACACCCTCCTTTAAAACTCTGTATAGGATGACACATGGTAGTGAAAATATAGGACTCAAATAAGTGAAAGAAAGAGACATATCTTGATGTAGGAAAATGTACAACTCACATTAAAAAGATAGATTAACAAACACAAGTGCATATTTCAAATGTACTTTAATTGGCTACGTCATGATATATGTTTTATTGTTTTTTTGTTTTTTTTTTTTTTTTCAGAGAGACAGAGGCTCGAAGTCCAGAGCTGAGGTACCTGTAATAAAGCGGATACATCAGCTGTATCAGGTACATGTTGATAACAGTTTGACACTTTTATTAGTTAAGGCTATTTATTCTTTATCAGGTTTGTTTAATGTATAAAAGCAAGTTAATAGTTTGTCCCAAAATGCTTCAGGATACATCATTTATATGCTTTTGTAAATGAGACCAATGTTCCTAATAAATGCAGGGTGCATACTTAATGTTCAGTTATGTAAGTAAACTCATTAAACCAAACTTAGACACCTATTTTAAGGTAAGTGATTATGGTGGATAATCGATGTTACTGGTGTAAGTGAGAGTTAACCTGCCTGCATGTGCTTATCTTGCAATGGTATTACATGGCCCATCACTGCAGAGCTTCAGTTTCATAAAGAGGCATGTGTACTAGTCCACATACACTACACCATATCCACTAAGTTTCGGTATCATAGTGCGCATGATTAAAGCTGATGGATAAATGAATAATTAAGATGAGAAAATTTAAGAAGAGGGTCTCGTGGGAGAGGGTATTGTTCAATTGGCCAGTTTCAAATTAGAGTGGACTGATATTCAAGAAAACTCTTTGTGATGTTATAAAAACCATGACTGTAGATCTTGTCTTAATATCTTTTAAAGTTTGTCGATAGACGATCAGCAATTTTGAAAAATCAGGGCTCAAAGATATGTTGATATGCTCTAAGAAAAGCAGCCATTTTTAGATGGTTAAAGTATTAAAAATAGACCTGATATTGGTAGGTGATGGTATTTAGGTATTTAGAGAAAACAAGAATTTATTTACCATAAAAATGATTGAAAAAAGTAAAGCCAGGTACCCTTCTGAGCTTCTTGTTCAAATGGTCTATAGATGCAACTTAATGTACCTTTTGTCATGACAGGTCATACTTAGTCTTTATGGGGTTTAAATACATCATGTATTTTGAAACTCTAGTCAACTGATTTCCAAGGCTTTTTTAACGGGGGGTGTTCAGATGATTATAGTGTGAAAAATAAACGATTCTGTAATGTGATCAAGGGAGTATTGTTTCCTGCATTTTGGCTGTCAGTTGTGTGTAGCATGTCAGATTTATAAAAAAATCACTTTTCTGTATTGTATTCTGTGTGAAATAAGCCTTAGTTTGTCCCGGTTTCATGTGCTCATTGGAATTTTTCTTGAATAATTTATAACTAATAGATATGAAAATGGTGAAAACTAAGATATTCAGTTACTGTTTTAGGTGTTTAGTTTTTCATTGCCCTTTTAATGTGAATATTAGTTTGTTGTAAAAATGAAGGGTGTATAGCCAAATGATGTAAGGAAATCTTGTATTATATTTGAAATAACAGAATCAATTATATTTTGTATTTGTGATGATAGAATCATATTGTTGCTTTTTCAGCTTTGTGAAACTCGCGCTTCCCGGTAAGAAGATCTTGTTTGTGAATTTTTCTGTTCTGTTTTTTCTTTCTTCATTTTTTTTTTTTTTTTTTTTTTTTTAAATTAAAACGATGGTATAACAATTATGTTGTTGAAAATTCAGTAAGAATGAGGATGAATAATCAAAACTATGACATTTGTATCAAGGAAATGTTTTAATCAATGATATTAAGGTTTTTTCAGAGGTAAAGAATATGGTTATAATTGGGAATTGGCAGGGCAGTTGCAAGGAAAGATTTGCAGATACAAACTAACAAAGTAAACCTGCCATCACCACATGAAAAAAGTACGGGCATCGCATTATTGATGTAAATGTAAATATTATTTGATGATCTTTATTGAAAAATTATTTTTTTCCTTCTAAATGGAGGGAACATTCACATTCCATTGACCAGTCAAAAATGTTTTCTAAGTGATATTGAAGTGGTGTGATGTACTTGAGTATTCAACCTCACTGAACGCTATAATTTTCTGCTTATATAATTGTGTGTGTGTGTGTGTGTGTGTGTGTGTGTGTGTGTGTGTGTGTGTGTGTGTGTGTGTGTGTGTGTGTAAATTTGCTGGAATGTTACTGCTCTTCATATTGGGAGAGATTTAATCAGGAACTGACAGTTTTAATTGTTTAATGCATATGAATGTAATGATGAAGTGTGTTTTCATTCTGACTGTTCTTGTAAGAACTGAAATGTTTTGCATATTCTTTTCAGAGACTAAAATATGTGCATGCTGATGCACACATTACTTACGCCCCTGTGCATGCACACACCATAAACACACACACACACACACACACACACACACACACACACTACACACACACACTCTCTCTCTCTCTCTCCCCCCCCCCCGACACACCGAGACACACACACACACACACACACACACACACACACACACACACACACACACACAAAAAGTACACAAACACACACACACACACACACACACACACACACACACACACACACACACACACACACAGATATACATGCACACACGTACACCACAGCATACATACAGATTTGCGCACAATTGGACAGACACACACCTGTACTTACACAGAAACACACATGCACACACAGAGAGAATTACACACATATATGTGCGCATGTACTCACATACACACACGCACACACATGCACACACGCACGCATGCATGCATGCACGCACGCACACACATCTGCACTAAAGTTTCTGCTTTGTTTCTGTTTCTTTCATTTCCCTTGTCCATTTGTCTTATGATATCATGGCATGTGAAGACGCCAGATTGAATGTTGAAAGCATTGCAATCACATTTTTGTGTTGTTGAGCAGCAGTCAACAGATGTGTGGCTGCAGCACATCGAGTTTTCCAAGAAACAGGTAGGACCACCACTCTCCTGCCTGTTTTTATCAATTACAGTTATTTTTCATTCAGTGCAGCTGAAGGATGTGCATGCGTGAATGCGTGTGTGGGTGCGTGGTGCATGCGTGCATGTGCATGTATGTGTGAGTGTGTGAGTGTGTGTGTGTGTGTGTGCGTGTGTGTATGAGTAGATACCTTAAGTGCCTTCAGGGGAGATAAGTAACTACTTCTGTTTTACTGCTGTTAATAATGCCCAAATTACACTGCAGTGTGAAATGTGGGAAGAAAAGTAAACAGGGTTACTTGTTTTGATGATTCTTTTAATATTGGATAGGAGCCAATGAATAATATGAAAGGAAGGCCAAGAAGATATACTTGAAGGATCTCCCCTTCTATATTGTATCAATAGCATTCAAATATACTCAGTTTGTCAATGAATATCATACCAATACACTGTGACCATTCTTACCCTAAATCAGCTATGGAATGAGACCCTGTGCGTATTGACAAACTAAAATTGTAAGAGGTGAAGTAGTTCATTTCATTGATAGAGTGGCAGGCCATGTGAAAAATAAACTGTGCTGGGGGCTGGAATAGCTCGGTGATAGAGTGCGGGACTCATAATCTTGGTGATCTTGGGGTTGCGGGTTCGAATCTCTGCTGGGCCGTTTCGGTACAGTTTTTTTTTTTTTTTTTTTTTCCTTGGAGTTAACATAAATTCTGACTCCATTTCTCATACAGTCCTTCGATGAGACTGTAAACCGAGGTTGGTGTGTGAACACAGGCATAACATCTTGCATACATGTAAAATCCCATTACCAACTTTTGGAAGAGGAGGCCAGTTTGGCTATTTGTATGGATGACACATTACATATAGCATGCACCTTCCTCGAAGTTGGAATATGGCTGCCTTAATGCGGGATTAAAAAAAAAAAGGTCATACGCACAAAAACTCCACTCCCTTGTTGGGTAAATGCAGGTTCGAGTCTCTGCCGGGCATGTCCGCAGGAGTATTAGCCTGCGTTCACAGAGGAGAGAAAACCCCCCCCACTTTGCTGAGAGATGGTCATATGGTCACTGTGGAGAAAAAGTCAAATGAATGATTGTCTCCTCGATGTCTGTGTAGAAGGAGCAATTATTGTCAACAATAAGATTACGCAGAAAGAGTAATCATTATCATCATGATGATTGTGTAGAAGGCAATAATGGTCACCATGAGGATTGCATGGAAAGAGCAATGATTATCGTTGTGAATGAGCAGAAAGAGTACCTGGTGTGAATGATTGTTGTGACTATTGTGCAGGTTATAACCATCATGATGATTATGCAGAAAGGGTACTTTTGTGAATGATTATCATGGTGTGTGTGCAGGAACAATGATGATGGTCATGATGATTATGCAGAGAGAATGATTGTCATGATGATTGTGCAGAAAGAGTAATGATTCTTGTGAAGATTGTGCAGAAAGAGCAATGATCGTTGTGAAGTTTGTGCAGAAAGAGTAATGATTTTGCTTGTTTGTTTAGTTTTTATGTCTTTTCACATGGTGTGTTTTTTAGACAATTGTGATATTTATAAATGATATACATCAGATGACATTGATATTATACAAATGAAAACATAATTAAAAATAAAGCTTAAATCAGTGAACATGAACAACATAACAATGTTTGCTTCAGAAATACTGAAATCTCATACTAATGTACCAAGAGGACTGCGAAGTAAATATTTTGATACATCAGCCAAAAATGAGTGATTTTGAAGTTAGAGTCTTAAAATCATCAATTGTAGGATTATTTGGTAACTGAAAATGGGTAGGTACTGCCACATAATGGGACAATTAATAGTACTTGAATGTCGAAAGTTTTTCCTCTCATATGCATTTTGCAGTATCAACATATTTACATTTTAATGAATTATATTTAAGTCTAAAACACAAACTGGAAATTTCCCTTGGAAACATTTACAACAAAGACATGCTGTAAGAGGCGCGATAGTCTAAAACACAAAACTGGAAATTTCCCTTGGAAAAACATTCAACAAAGACATGCTTTAAGAGGCGTGCCGATTTACATTATAACTAACGAGCTTTTTTTGTCTTTTTCTAAAAGATGATAGCATTCCTTTAGGGACAAAGGAATATGAACGTTTTCACAGAGTAATGATTCTTGTTAAGTTTGTGCAGAAAGAGGTAATGATTCTTGTGAAGATTGTGCGGAAAGAGTAATGATTCTTGTGAATTTGTGCAGAAAAAGTAATGATTGTTGAGAAGTTTGTGCAGAAAGAGTAATGATTGTTGTCAAGATTGTGCAGAAACAGTAATGATTGTTGAGAAGTTTGTGTAGAACATGTAATGATTGTTGTGAAGTTTGTGCAAAAAGAGTAATGATTGTTGTGAAGTTTGTGCAGAAAGAGTAATGTTTTCATGGTGTTGGTCATGGAGAATTGATGTTTCTCATCATTATGATTATGCCAAAAGTGATTGTCGTAATGATGATTTTACAGAAAAAATAAGAATTGTGATTATGATGATGGTGTAACAAAAATAACTGTCACTATATAACTACAGAAAGAAACAAGTATTGGCATCATGATGATTGTGTAGAAAGAAGAATCATTGTTATGAAAGTGTGTTAAAAAAGTGATGATTATGATGTGCAGAAAGAAGAATCATTGTCATGAAAGTGTGTTTAAAAAAGTGATGATTATGATGGTGATTGTGTTAAAAATAATAATTTTCATAATGATTATTGTTTAAAACAGTTTTGATTGTTTCCATGATGATTGTATAGCAGGAGTTATGACTTACCATCATGAGTGAGTTATGGTTGAAATGGTGATTGTGTTAAAAGAGCAGTAATGTTGTCATGATGATAAAAGAGTAATGATGGTTGTGTTAAAAGAGTAACAATTGTAATTATGATTATTGCACAGAGAGAATAATGACTGTCATTTTAATTTTTTCACAAAAAGTAATGGTGTCATTAAGAGGATTTCATTAAAAGAGTAATAATTGTCGTGATGGTTACGCAGAAACAATGATTATTGTCAAGATGATTTGCTGAAAGTGATTGTCACTTGAGCTATGGTCATGAATAAAGATCATCATGATGGTTGAACAGAAAGGGTATTGATTGTCATGATGACTGTGCAAAAAAAAAAAGAGTAATGATTGTCATGAAGGTAATGCAGAAAGACATGATTGTCAGGGTGGTAGTCGAGGAAGAGCAATGACTCATTGTTATGATTGTGCTTAAACTTAAAGAATGATACAATGAATGATTGTGCAGAAAGAGGTCAGTCGGGTGGGCAGGTTGTTCACGCAGATGCTGAGAACACACAGCACAGAACCAGGTAGGTGGACCTGTCAACTGATTTTAATTTAGAACAGAATTTCATCAGCACAGTCAGCTAACAGATAAGTTTTGCTTTTCAATGAAAAATGAAACTGTCATAAATCATTGATTATCTCCCAGTAAAAAATCACAACAGTTGACGGTGTAGTTCCTGGACATGCTGCACACTGTATGCCTGAGGCTATGTATACAGCAGATGTGTTTCACCTATACACACAGTCACAGTCACAGTCTCTCTGTCTATCACACACACACACACACACACACACACACACACACACACACACACAACACATACACACACACACACAACAACACACACACACACGCACACACACACACACACACACACACACACACACACACACACACACACACACACGCACGTGACACACACACACACAAACACACACACACACACACTCTGTGTACCTGCCCACATGCATTCACAGGATACCTGATTTCTTTCCTATGAATCCTCTGAGCTGCCATTCCATGCAGATGAATGTATTTGCAGGTACAGGCCTCACATTAACATAGGTGTGCATAGATTTGCATAATACCCCATGCAAGCACATATAGCTGCATGAACATGCATGCATACTCTTAAAGTAAACTCATGCGTACATGTGCATGCACTCACATGTGTGCGTTTGCATGCACACATAAACACACGTACACACTCTCTTTTTGTGTGCACATACGCATGCTCCCATGAAGCTATAATTGTGGTGCAAGACAGTGTAAGCCAGGCACTCGGGGTCTAACCACCTCACTAGAAGGAAGTATAGGTCAGGCATCTTTCTAGGTGTTATCTGTGAGCTCAATTATCTGTTAGCTCAACCTTCCAAGCCTTTGATTATTTCTTTAATTTATGTTTATTAACTGTAACACTTGCTCATTGTGGTTCCATTGCTGTATCAAATGTGGTTTAAACCCACACAGACTAGTCTGCACGCAGTGATGCCCAGTTGATGACACTGAAAATGATACACTTTTTCTGTCTGGGTTTGCAGTTTGATAACTCATTACCCTGTGGGTGTTGCAGTTTGAGTCATGTGTGTGTGTGTGTGTGTGTGTGTGTGTGAGAGGGTGCATGCGTGCGTACATGCATGTTTGTATATGTGTGTGTGTGTGTGTGGTTGTTGTTTTGCACAGAGCTGTGGGTACAGGCGGCCAGGTGGGAGGTAGAGCAGAGCACCTGGATGAAGCACGCACCTTGATGCAGCGCTGTATCAGCGCCAACAAACCTCCATCATCGCCTGGGTTGAGGTTGGTTGGATTGGATGACTGTGTGTAGGTACCTGTGTGCACGCATGCTCTTGTGCTTGCAGAGCTGCCAAGTGCTACCCTTTCAGCAAATCATGCTATGATTTCGTTTATAATGCTGTGTTGCAACACTTTGTGATGAAATGCTATACCAAGAAGCAAAAATCTAAACAACAAAAGAAAAGCTTCATGAACTTGATGATGCTTTACACAAATGGCCATGTTGAGTCAGGAGAGGATGAAAAGTCAGCGGAAAGATTGCTAAAGACAATCATGATTTTGTCGCCTTGTCAGTTGGTTTCATTCTTGGCCATTTTGATCTTTTATAAATTAAGTAAAAAATCAAGACAGAACAAGCGAAATTTCTGTGTTCTTAGTCCATCATCATGTGTGTGAAGCAAAGTGCAGCTGAAAGTGCTGTTGAGTCTGACTTGCTATATCACATTATAAAGTACTTCTCCTAAATTAGGACAGCTACATTTAAAATGTTAAAAGGCTACTTTTTGTGGTTTGTAGACTTTGCAACTTAGTACTTAGATTGATAGATGTGTATGGGCAAATCAGTATTGCCTCAGGGTAATGTTGATGTGAAAACTGATGTGTTGAATAAAAACCAATAGGGAGGGCAGGATTTTAATGGCTTGAAAACTCGCTGTCCAGACCAGCAGTACATGGGTACCTGATTCAGTTCAGGACAGATTAATGTGGCAGAAGGAGTAAGAAATGCTATAGTTATAGTTTGGAAGCAAGTGCATATTAAAACCTTCAGTGATTTGAACATTGACATTTTTCATTTTTCAAAGCCCTAGTTAAAAAAAAACAACAAAAAAAACATGGGAAGTAACTCTTTCGGATCATACCAAGGATTACTTCCTACGGTGGAAAACTGATATTGCTTTCACTTATGAACTTATTCAAAGATATATCCACAATTGGTTCAGTCGTGGAGGAAGTCACCAGTGCTCCAAGTGCCCTCTACTTTTCATTGAAGTTGATGTATTCAGATTGTTTATGATGAAAGTGTATGAATGTATCATAATTGTGGGTAGACAGTGACTCATCGAAGATTAATCAAGTCTTCAAAACTTCTTGTTTGGAAGGATGGGTGGGGGATGGGGTAGGGGAGTTTGAATGGGAGAGGGGTATGGTGGGTGAAAACTATTTGATTTGACATGTGTGGTTCATGTCTACATGTTCATGTATGTAAATATGTGTCCTTTTGTTGTCTTTGTATGGTACATTTATATCATCATTGCGTCATTTATATGACTGTTTTTTTTTTTTCTTTTGTTTCAGTTCTACAGGATGGAACTAGATATTGCCAAGTCGGTGAGTGGTTTGTTTGTTTATTATTACTGGTTGTGCCCCCAAATGTGAGAGCTGTATATGAACACACCAAGAAAGTTAACCTTATTGGTATTAAGCTTCTTCGACATAAGAATTACGAAATTCTGAAATGTTCTCAAGTGCCAGACTGGGCTACTGCTGAAAGAAAAAGTTACCAATGAAACCCTGGTAATCCAGATCGCACCAAGTTTTGTAGCAAAAGTTTAGTAATCGAATCAGTTTCATGTTCATATGCCTGTATTTGTTGTTCATGTTTGTATGGTTACCCATCTGCATGGGGGAGATGAAAAAAATCAGTCCAAAAATTAACAAGGATGCTCCATTTCATGATCACCTGAAGTTAAGTTTGAATTGATTTCAAAGATATCTTGTGTTGTCGATGCTGATGTCTTTGTCGTTGTCATCAGTTTAGTGGTGTCTGGGCTGCTTAGTCATCTACAGTCATGTTGACTGGACAGTTATCTCTACCACTACCACAAGCATCTTTTGCTGATCACACCTGACACAAAGTAAGGAAAAGAAAAAAAAAAGAATTTTTTTGTTTTTTTATTCTGTTGTGAAGCACATTGCAAATGGTGCATGTGGGTGCTCAGTCTAACGGTTCAAGCTATGTCTTAATAGTCAGCCCTTCCCAAAAACCTTGTTTGGGAAAAAAAAGCGATCTGCCTCCATGGATGAAAATGCATTGGTCTGGAATGCATGAAACTGGGAGACAGATTGATTGGTGTATCAAAAAGGGACACATATCATTGTCTTGTTTAGAACCGACAGCTGCTGATGTTGGTCTTGAATAAAGAAAAAAAAGTAACATTGGTACCATTGTTGTCATTTACTGTTATCTATTGGTGACATGTATTGTTTAGTGTTTACTTTTCTGTATTGTTGTCAGACGGTAGTGTGTGCTGCATGTGTACTATTTGCTGAAAAAAAAAAAGGTCATTATCATTTATTTGTTTTCCAGATGAGAGGAAGGACGGAAGAGATAAACGTAAGTCATTTTTCATTTTTGAGTTGAACTTTGCTTTCTGTTTTGAGGAACTGTTAATCTAATGTGAAATTTCAGCATAGTCACTGTAAGTATCTGTTGGCCAGTAAGAGAGGTGGACACAATCACAGAGACAACTGATCAGGTACAGATGATCCAGGAATTTGACAACCACTGCACAGGACAAGCGAATACGTTGGCCATTAAGTCAGCACGCACACAGACAGGCAGACAGGAACATGATCTGAGTGTTATGAAGTGTCGTGAGGTTGCCCGGTTTGTGATTCATGTCCAGTCCACTCTGTAGGGTTCTGTGCAAAATGGAGGCCATCATATTGCATGGTATGTGACTCCCTGTCCAGAACGATTGTGCTGGGTTGCATGTTGGATGGACATTCCAGAAGCAGAGTGAAGAAGTCCTGCAGTAGGGAGGATGTGAAGTCCTGGGCTGGTGACAACACTCAGAATGGAATTCCACAGGGTCATTGCTGAGCATCTGAATTTTTTCACCTACCTTTCAGTCATGTATCCAGTGTTGCCATCTTGCCTTCGTCAATGTGGAGCGTCACTTGGCTTGTGCATTCTGTTTTTAGCTTGTCCTTCGGAGTTTGCATTTGCTGCAGGGCAGTCTGTGTTTGCTGTGTTAAGATATATAAATAGTATCTCTTTTGATATTACACAGGGCAAAAACCCTATTTATATATATACCATTTGCAGGTTTGTGCAGCAGATTTTAAAATGTGTTACTGTAATGCGCACTGCATGAATATAAAGGTTTGAATGAAGTGACTGCTTTTTCTATTTGAAAGTGTCATTTACTGTCTGAAGCATAGTTTTAACAGGTATTTTGCACATCATAATGTGGAAAATGCATGTTAATGGGAGTCGTGCCTCACTGTTGTGGCTTAAATCCCTGCAGTAACTTGGGAGATATAGTATGAATTTGTATGTGTGTGTATGTGTGCGTGTGCAATATGTGCTCTCATGCAAGTGACAAGGTGAATGCTGGGATTTATGCTTGAGGCAGAAAATTTTACAGCAGACCCATGAAAACCTTGTTGTGAGTGTCCCACCTCATTGGAATTTTAAGATTGCTTTTATGAATACTTTTAGATTTTACTATGTACTATGTCCAATGGAATCTTAAGATTTTAATATGTACATTGTTTTGATTTCAACTGTGGATTTTAATGTGGACCTTGTTCTCAATTCAACTTTGGAATTTAATGTGTGCCTAGTAGTGAGTATAGCTCTGGTTTTAATGGGATTGTAATGTGTACTTGGTTATGAGTTTGACATGTTTTCCTCAGTAACCTGTTTTCTTTGGTCAGCTGGGCTGTAAACATCATGACTTGATTTGACTTTCAGGAAAGTGACCCCAATCAGAATGGCGCCATCGCTGAGCTCGTCAGCAAACACGCCTGTCAACAGTGCCCAGGTGTGCTGCCACATATGTTAAGATTGAAGATAAAGCATGTTGTCTCTAGCCACTGTGCTGTCGAACACCAAAAAGTGCTATAATTAAGATGAAACACTTTGTAGCTGCTGGCTTATCTGGAGATGACAGTGTAATGTCTTAAAGGTACTGTCCAAACATTAAAAGTGTTATGATTCAGATTGAACGCTTTGTGTGTAGCTGCTGACTTATCTTGGGATGACAGTGTAATATCTTAAAGCATATAGTTGTTGAGAGCTATTTTGTTATCAGAGTGTAATAGCTTTAGAACTTGCTGTACTTGCTGAGCTGCTTTGCACGTTAGTGCGATAGCTAAAAAAAAAAAAAAATTAGGAGTGTTAAAGCTGTCTTGATATGACAGTGTACTATCTTAAAAAGCTAATTAGTTATTGAACTATATTGTCTTCAAAGTGTAATAAACTGATAAAGAACACTTTGTCTACTGCCACTGATCTGCCCCGGTGTATTGTTGTTGCTTGAAATACAATGTCTAAAGCTACGTAGCTGCTCCACTTTCTTTTACTTATTTTTGTTAGTTCTACATTGCTTTCTCAGCATCATGATCATTATCACTGTTATGCTACTTAGTTTGTGGAGTTCAAGTATTATTTGATTCATGTGTCGGTTAGTGTCTTCCAGTTAGATCAGTCAACTTCGTCATTTTTATTGTTATTTCATCAACACTGTGAATCGCAGTTATATACACATTTGTACCAGTATCACTGAAGCTGTGATGCAGCAATTGAAGTGTAGTCATTGCGTTATTAGGAATATATCAAGCTGAAGTTTCAGGGTCATTTTTTGTTTTTTTTGCCTGCACACACACACACATGCGCGCGCGCATGCGCGCGCACACACACATGCACACACACACACACACACACACACACACACACACACACACACTGATGTGCACACAAGTGCGCACACACATGCATGCATGCTCATACGCACACACATACACACACATACCCCCCCCCCCCCCCCCCCCCACCCACACACACACACACACACTCTATCACTTATTCATTGTTTTCATTCTCTCTAATTCTGTCTGTTTGTTCTCTCCATCTCATTCTCATCTTCCCAGCTTCCCACTCTCTTTCACTCCCTTTCCCAGTGTTTCCATGTTCTCACATTTACACTCTCTCTGTGTACCTTTCATGGCATCCCAAGTGAGTTTATGTACCACACCAGTCATTGTGTAGAAAAGTCTGAAGAAACAGCCTTATTTTCCAAATGCTGAGAGTTAGACCAGGGTCTCAGCCTGACTCCCCCATGTTTTTTTGCTGTTTTGGTATTAAGACAACCTGGAGCTGCTGCTGTCTCTGATATGGGTGTCGGAAAAGTTCACCTTTGCGGGCCATCTGCAAAACGCGCTGATCCAGCAGTGAGTCAGTTGTTGTGTCACGTTGTCCTCAGAATTGTGAGTGTGGCTGCTGGACTTTCTTAGCATATTTTAAATGTAATTAATAGCGAACCACCAAGAAAAAGTAGATAAACGAATTACAAGACAAAACATGATCCATTTCAACCTCTTAGGTCTTCTTCAGGCAAGATACAAAACACACTGGACAAAGAAAATGAATGAGCAATCACCTTATCTTCATTCACTTCAGTGCAAGATGGGCATTGAATCTTAGCATGTTTTTGTTTTCCTTTTTTAGGTTTCATCTCTGTTGTCATTTCGTTGACATTACTCCCATGCTCATTCCAGCTTTTCTCAAACCTGGCCACATTTAGGATCCTCCTGTTACTGTTTCGGCATCAGCAATCCACAGAGAGCTATCAGTAACAAGTTATCAAGAGGCCACCTGCCGGAGGAGATAGTGCACTGCACCACAGTCAGTCTGATGTTTTCAGTGCTGCCTGTTTTGATCCAGTATATGTGTAACACCATTCATTTAGCCCCGTACTGATGACAAAATATGCTGATTTAGGGAGACTGTATGAGTGAGCATTCCCTTTGGAGAAAAAAAAATGCTTTCGGTAACAGTTTCTACGGACTCTGAACTCAGTATGTAACGTAATTTAAACAATCATATGTAAATAATGTATGTAATGTAAATCTTTTCCCTTGTCTGTTTGTTTTATAGACTGATTATATGCCATTTGCTTGTGTTTTACAAATATTTGACGTCTCATGTTAAATTCCTTGAAAAATTCACCTTTGTTTCAAGGACTTGTGTTAAAGTTTCAGTTTTGCCTAGCATTACAGAAGCAAAATGTTTGTCCCAAAATATCTTTTTCAGTTACTTAAAAATGTCCTCAATTTTGTTTCTTTTAATCATTAAAATTTTTACTTGCTGCTCATTTACCCTTCCAGAGACCTAAGTGGCCCTAGGACCCTGCTTTTCAGTTTTGTTTTGAAAGTTCTGCAGTTTCATGCGTAGAATAGCATTAAGAGATAGAATGTAAATTATACCTTTGCCATTTATGCAAGGATTTTGCAGGTCATGGAAAGCAGCGAGACTTAGAATTTCTGAAAATATTTTTTGTGGACTTGAAAGTTGTTTTTAGTTCTGTGTGGAGAGTACTGATAGACTGCTTTAGAACAGACTTTGATATCTGTAACATTTTGTGTAGTAACCTTTTAGTGTCTTCTTTTAATTGTTTGTATTTAATCACTTATTCTTTTTTGGCTGCTGGAAATGTTACATGAGGTAACAATGCATTCTCACCCATACAATTTTGCTGAATTGTGTACACGTGTTTGGTGAAAGTGTGGTGAATATAACAAACTCGAATAAAGAAAAGTTGAAAGAAAAATCTGGGGATGAAGGTCTAGAATGTTATTTGTGCTTGCGATGTGTAACCATTATGTTGTCTTTATGTGCTTTGACCAAAGAGCAACAACTCTCGCTAACTCTCACACAAAATCGCACCTGAGAGTGCCTGAATCTTTAACAACATGTTGATGCATTAGAACAATAGCGGGGACTACAGGCCCTGAAATATTGACAATAACTATTGAGAGAGCATGCATTTGTGCCAAAATATGCCAGTGAATCAGGTTTGAAAGTAATTTGTATTGGGAGAAACTATTTCTACTGTAGTTGCTGGAAGATCAGGTATGCTTATACCCTCTGCTGTGTGATGGTTTGTGAAAACGCCCCCCTCAACTCACTTTTTTTTTCTTTTTTTTTTTTTTTTTTAATAGAAAATACACACATTTTGGTTGAAAAAAATTCACCAATGGCGGTTTTAGGGCAAACAGATCTGATTCTGTAATCTGGCAAGAGAAGTAGCCCCATACTTGTGTTTTACCCTGTTCTGCTTTCAAAACTCAGTGACTGGATGTTCTGTGCAGACTGAAACAGAATTTTTCTCACGTTCCAAGTGTCTGGGATTTCTTTGCGAGGCGTCATCTTCCAGCAAAGAAGAAGAAAAGTAAGTTGGCACGGATGAATGAGAGATTGTGAAGGAAGACATTCATTGTTATTTTACAGTTATTTGGAAAACTGTTCTGAAAACACTTTTTGCACATATTGCAGAGTGACAGGTTTGACTAATCTGGATTAATTCAATATGGAGTGACGGCAGGTGGAAATTGAAACAAACTTAAAAGGAAGTGTACAATACTGCCAAACAAAAGAAACAAACAAATTACAAGACAAACATGATGTACTTCAACCTCTTTGGTCTTCTTCAGGCAAGACAAACAAGATTAAAAAACAGTGAAAACAGTTAGTCACTTAATGCCAACCAGGTGACCATCCATTTTATGGTTAGTTTGTGGTGATGTTTGTGCTTCTGTTTCATAGTCATTGAATGCTGTTTGTTTTATAAGAAGAAGGCCAAAGAGGTCGAAACACGTCTGGTTTGTTTTCTAATTTGTTTGTTTCATTTGGCAGTATAGTAATCTTTCATTTAAGGTTTTGATCATGGGTTAGTATATTTCTATGGCTGTGCTTTTGGAAAAACAAAATAACATTCATATTTTACACCCCATGAGGAAATGTACAAAACTACACTTGATTGTTTATAGTTTCCTTTTGGAAAAAAAAAAAGTAAAAACGAAACTTATAGGACAAAAGCCAGTCATTGACAGCTGCAGATATGTGTGTTGGATCCATTCATTAAACATGAACAAACGGCTCCATCTTACCTGTAGTCCATTGATAGTAGAAATGGATATGGACACTTATACATTTTAAAGACTCTATGCTCTATCGTGTATCCACTGAAATTGAAAACACTTAACTCTGACTCAGTAAGACTCTTGACTCTCAGGTTTAGTCCATACATGATGAAAACAGATGTAAAAGTGCTTAGTTCTGACTCATTTTTTTTTCCGTTGATATGAAAAAAAAAAAAGAAACCCAGTGATGCATACATTGCAGCCAGATTCATGAATGCAGGCAGTTTGTTTCAGTCAAGGAATGTCTGTCATATGAAGGGAGATGCGTTGTGCTGCTGTTGTGCCCCCCTGACAAATCAGGACCAGCACATCCGACTTGGGGGCTTGTTTTCTTATTAGAGTGAACACTTTCCTAGACTGGTTACTTTACTGGGCTTACAAGTCCAATCTACCCATTTTGTTTTGGTCAAGGAAGCTTCTTTCTCCCTTCCCTCATGTGGGAGAATTTCAGATGTAAACAGCTGCAAGTTATGCTCTGTCATGGCGTTTTTCCAGCATTCAGCTCTGCAGTCATACACTATGGCATCCCCTTCGTTGTCCTTCAGGCCCTCTGCTTCAGATGTAGCTCTGTGTTTTAGTGGTTCCCTCAAGCCAACACTTAAGATACTTCTTTTGTACTAAACGCTGACCTTGCACCTTGAACCTTGCGACTCATGTAAGAATTGATCCTGTATTACATCTCAAGTACAGAGTTGTCCAGTCCATCTAGCAGAAATGCAAGTTAATTAATTGAAGGCAAGATTAAAAGGCCACTTGGGAAGGTTGATGAATGCAGAAAGTCCGAACTCTGAAGGGTCATGAAAAGAACTCCCTATGGGCGATCACTCTGTCGGTCTAACAGGTTATGGAGGTGTGGTTAGCTCCATGCCCTCCAAATTTTGTTTTCATGAGGATCTTGATAACATGTTAATGTTCCGTGTTCAGGCACTTGTTTGGACAGGTCACTATGCGAGTATGCGAGAAATGGTATGAATTGTGACTGCTGGAGAGACATAGGTATAGGTGAGAGGAAGATGAGAGAATGATATGGTATGAGAGTGATGGTTGCTAGAGAAACATAGGTGAAGGGAATATGAAAAGAATGATAGGGTTTGAGTATGGTGACTGCTAGAGAGACATAAGTGAAGAGAAGTGAAGAGAATGGCATGGTATGGGTTGAAAAGAATGTGATGGT
>JADBJO010000188.1:122500-140000 GCA_016801955.1 Conus betulinus | reverse complement strand
AGTGATCGATCGCAGCTTGTTTAAAGTTACCTCATACTTACCTATCCAAACCAATCCCAATATCCCCACCGGGCATGGAAACACTGCCATATTATCAGGATCCCCCCAAAAGCAACACTGGGAAAACAGAGAGCTAACTTCATCTTAATCCCCAGATAGGCCGGCCAGAGTGATCGCCCTTGGTGAGTTCTCAACATTGCGCCATGTTAGAACTAACTCAGTTTTCTTCTTTTTGCTTGGTGGAAGGACACGCCTCTTTCAGCTCTTCCTTTTTTTCGGACTTCGTTTTTTGTTCATTACAGACCTCCACAAATGACCATTTAAGTTGGCTTTCCCCTCCACCAGGGACCAGATTTTTTGCAGCTGACTTAGAACTGAAACAAACCGCCAACCATCTTGCTCATTCAGTCACGGTGCATCCACGTCTGTTCCTTTGATTTCTCTGGCCAATTTCTGAATGAAACTCCCCTGTCAGTTTTTTTTGCTTTGTCTTGTTTTCATAGTTTTTGTATTTCACAGCACTCTGTTCGTCGTTCCTTCATTTTGTGGCTATTAAGCTCTGCCTGCAGCACTGGATTGAGGATCTTAACCCTCAGTTCATTTTGCTTGCCTTCTTCTCTCCACTATCTTTTTTCTTCCTGTTCAGCCACGTCCCTGGCCAGTTTTGCAATTCTTTGTTCAACCAAGGACCTCAACATAGCAGTAATGAAGATAGGTTTTCTGTTGAGTCTGTTTCATGCTCGAGATCTCACTCTCTCTGTCTTCCAAAACTGTTGAGCTGAGGATTCTTGATAGGAATAGGATGATTCTCATCAAAAATTGATCTTGTAGCAAGAAGGCTGTGGAGTTTGGCAGAGAGAGAATGTTGATGGATCCTCTGTCTTTCTGTAAGGTCATGCAGAGGGACACCTGTGGGTGGATCAGTTGACAACTCATGATTGGAACACCATTATTTACTGTGAACAAATACAGAGTCGGTCATTTGCGTGGGTGCGTAGTGCAGGCAAATGATTCTCTGCTAGTGTAATGGTTGGTCTGCATACTGGGTGATGATTGTGTTGATGTCGTGTGTTGGACACTAATGGTCATGGCCTTGGTTTACAGTCATGATAGTGTTGATGTTTTGTGTATGGTAATACTGGTGTTGATGTTGTGTGTGTTAGAGAAATGATGGTGGTGGTGTTAGATAATGATGGTGTTTATGTTGTGTAGGTGATAATAATGGCGTTGATACAGTGTGTTGGGTGTTTATGGTATGTGTTTGTATAATAATGGTGTTGATATTGGGCGTAAATGGTATTGATGTTGTGCGTTGGGTAATGTATTGATGGTGGATAGTAATTCCACAATGGTAAATATATTAGGTAGCAATGGTACTGATATTGGATAAAAATGGTATTGATGTTGTGTGTGGATAATAATGATATTAATGTTAGGTAATAATGGTAAGGATATTGAGTGATAATGGTGTTGATGCGTGTTGGGTACAAATGGTATCGATGTTGTTGTTGGATAATAATGATATTGGTGTTTGGTATAATAATGGCATTTTTGTAAGTTAATAATGGAGTTAATACTGTGTGTAGGATACAGATGGTATTGATGTCGTTTGTTGGATGAAAATGGTACTTACATGGGGTATTATCAGTAAAGATGTTGGGTAATACTAGTGTTGTATAATGGTGCTTCTATGCTGTGATGGGAAGTGACAGTGCTGGGTGTTTGTGTTTCAGAAGCCATGTCAAAGTCTGATGCCGGAGTTGGGCATGCCAGCCAGATTGTTCCACCTGAGGTGGACAATGATCAATAAGAACATCGCCGCCACCAGAGATGTGTATTCATAATGTAACTCAATATGTATAATTGTGAATTCTAAGCCCGGCCTTTGTTTTTCTAAACTATCTTGTGGCTTATTCTCCCATGGGAGTATCTTCTTCCTGATCTGTATTGCTTGATTGGACAACAAGTATGTCCTGCTTCCATGCTTGTCAATATACACATATGTGCATGGCTTCAGTTTAAAATCAGTCAAAGTTTTATCATGTGTGCACTTGTCCATATGTCGTAATTGCTGAATTCTAAGCCACTGCTTTTTGTTTTTTCTAAACTCTGATCTTTGTGGCTATTATTCTTAGCTCACCATTGGATTATCTTCACCTGATCTGTATTTGAATGGACAAACTGAGAACCAATACTTGCAAAAATCATATTTGACCATTTGTGACTAAAAGAATAACTTTATGCATGAACAATACATAAAACAAGTGTTGTTCACAAGAGCTGAATATTGATTTTGCTCGATCTATCACTAGTTGGCAACACATGATCAGTCAAATATGCTGAAAGTTGAGCATTCAAGCGTATGATTATTATTATATTATTATAATGAATATTATATAGCGCCTATTCTCGGCTAGAGACCAAGCTCTAAGCACTTTACAATCCTCACTCATGATGTGGGATTTGTAAATTTGTGCAGCAGGTCAAGAATGTGGTGTCAAGGAAGTGTTGGTCTGACTGTGGCATACACAGCGTGGGCCAGCTTTCCGTGATGCAGAAAATTGAAGCAGTTCAGGGTTATTAATGATTTTTAAAAAAAAAAAAAAGTGGGCATGGCTTTGAAAGCAGACAAAACAAAAGACATAATGAGTGTGAACATGGAGGTAGAAGTATTGATAACATCAAATGGAGTTTAATTCTCGGACAATATAGCAGACGTTATTGAAGATTTCTTGAGGCTTTTTGTGTTCAGCCATAAAGACGAATCCTTCAGTGGTTTCCTGTTTGCTTGTCAGTTCACAATAGTCGTATCTCAGAAGACACGGGCTTTCTTTCATTGTGTTTGCTATTTGATTGTGGCTAATCAATCAGTTGCCTTTTATGTGTTCTTTTTTTCTCTGATTCTTTTCCACAAATGTAGAGGATGTGGCTTACATAATAGTGCAGTTTTTAGCTTGGAAGGTCTGATACACTACACCTAATCTACAAGGCCAGGGGACAGCTGTGTACAGTTCTTATAGTAGCTAGATGTGTTAGTGAACAAAGAAATACAGAGTTGAGAAGAGTGGCACAAGGATCAGGTGCAGCTGATGTTTGACCTCAACATTCATTAATCCATCGTGCTAGCCAAGCCTTCAGTGCTCAGCTAATATGTATGTTGCTGCTGTTGCTGTGTGTGTGTGTGTGTGTGTGTGTGTGTGTATGGACAAGTGTGAATGTGCATTTCTCATGCATAGGTGTAGGAGGACAGTATCACAATCATTGTGTATGGACATGTCTGTGTGGAATTGCAACTCAGAGGGTGGTAATTGAGGGGGATAAAAGTAACTGTGCAAAAATAATGATGAAACAGTCACGATGACATAGAGTGATGATTAAGAAGGAAAAACCCTTCTCTTTAGGAGAGGGACAGAGCAAAGAGAGGTCAGGCTGCATGTCAGGCATTGTGCAAAAGTTGTGTGAAATATTCTAGTGACGTAGGTCATCAATATGTGAAGGTGACTGTACCTGAGATAAAAAGTTTGAACACTGACAGTTCAAGCGTGGTCAGTATGTTGACCAGCAGGAGTACAGTTCACATTATAAGCAGAAGCACCTTGTTGGACTAATTTTTAAAATTTTTGTCTTCCAAGCGATTCACATGGAAAACAAGATTGTTGGGTAAGGAAAGGAAAAAATGAAAAGGTTGAAAAGAAAAAAGGAAAGATGAAAAACACATTTGCATGGTTGGATGAGTTAGAATGAACCAACAGCAGCAGTTATGTCATGGCCCCTCTCTGTCTCTCTTGTTTCTCAGGAAAATCAGTCATGCAGGAAAAGGGGCAGTAATTCTTTCTCACATGGCAGAGCGTTTGCCTAAAAAAGTGAACAATAGTTATGTAGGCTAACTTTTGCTCCTATGATGTGACCTACATGTTCATTGTTTACTTTTCACTGTTCCCTGCCTCGTCAGAGATTTCCTTTCATACTAAAGCAGGGGGGAAAAATTCAACAATTGATTGCATAGATATAAAATAAACCCAATGTTCAGACATTTCTGTTCTCTTTTATTCCCCCCCCCCCCCCCCCACCCCACTCCCTTAACTTTCATACATACTTGACTACATTTCACCTGTGAGCTATGATGACCATTTTTTGTTATATGTCTTTACTGAAACCCCACAGTTTTAATTTGGGGTTTGAAAGCCTCTTTGCCTTAATCCCCCTTAGATTATTATTTAAATGCATGCTCCCCCCCCCCCCCCCCCTCCTCCTGCTCCAGCCAGTTCCCTTCATTTGATTTCCTGAGAACCTGCGGTGGTCCACAAAGATGTTTATGTTGATTGTGGCTTTGATGTGTTTCAGATGGTACAGTTTCACTGTACCAGTTGGATTCTACCTGGAGTATGTTCAGCAGGAATTGATGGAGGTGAGACTCTAGTATTTTAGATGTAAGCAGCAGGCTACATTGCTACGATTGCCAATCATTCCATAAAAAAAAATTTGATTTGAAACCCCTGTGGAGGACTATTGTCCTCTATGTATTTCTATATTTGAAGAAGAAGAAAGTAAGCAACACTGGTTCGTTTCTGGTAGACAGTGTAAAAGCAGTATTTTGTTCATACACCCTGTGCTGTTTCCCATGAGTGAAAAGGGATAGAACGTCAGGGAGCTGTGACAACTGACCAACAGTGTGATCGTAGGGGAGAAAGATGCCCTTTTGCATAAACCTTACCAGAATTACTTATCATTTCAGTGTTTTCTTAGATCAGCAGCTGTGCCTTTCCATGTTGTCCTATAGCATTCTGTCAGTTTCTTTGGAATGCTTCAGATGTAGAGGAAATCCACCTTTTCACCTTTAACCCCTTCAGTCATGAGTTGTCAGCCTTTCCCGTCTGGCCAGTCTGGGCGTATCAGCGTGAGCAGAAGAGAAACTTCAATTCTGATGTCATAGAAATGGTTTTGTCAAGAGCCAAACAAATTCACATGGATATGGTCCAGATAACTGTGTCACAAGATATTACAATTTCGTTTAACATGCTGTGTATTTGGATTTTTGATTGCTTGACAAACTCGAACATTATTTTACTTTTTACATGAACAAACAGGGTGCTTCATTTCAACTGTAATATCTGGAAACCAAAGATGTGAAAAACTTCACATGATAATCAAGTTGTTTTGTAACATAGTGAAATTCCGTCTAATATATCGCCTTTGGGTTTAAGATGCCCTGACAAACTCAAGCATTATCTTAATTTTTACGTCATTCCAGTATTTAGATGTCAACAGCAGACTCGGTCCAGAGACTTCAGAACTTTGAAAAGTTATAAACAGATCTTTTTATCTTTAACTAAAACAATTTCATGTACTGTTTCAAGCATAGTTTTAGAGCAAATTAGGTTGAGTATAATCACAGTTTTGCCACCAGAACATTGTCCAGGCACTGTTCAGCAGTGCTGGAGTGGAGTTAAGCAGTTACTTCCCCTCTTTTTGTATCCTGTGTGTAGCCAAACCCTGCAAAGCAGGGCACTCTTAACAGTCCACTGTGTGTGTGTGTGTGTGTGTGTGTGTGTGTGCCCCAGTCTAGAACATCACCAAAATGCCATTTTTATTCATGCACTTGTTTTTAAGCATAACATGCTCATAAAACCAAAGTAACACACCGTTCTATAGCTCTGATAGATTAACTTGCAAAATTCATTCACTTGTTTTCAGAAGACTCTACTGATGACATCACTCATTATCTGTGAACATATGAACCAGGCCCTCCCCTAATTTCAGTGTTCAGGCCAACTCACTCAGTATCCAGCCTGTTGTTAGCAGGGCTTCCACGAACAGTCCCATTTCGTTGTATCTGTTTAGAACCATGTATCATGGCTCTTGATGTGCACATGGAGAAAGAAAAGGAAGGTCACTTTTAGATAGAATATGAATTCTTACGACAATTTCATTACACATTTGTATATATACTGGTAATCTTGTGGACTTGGTCCATGAGTGGATGGCATGGCGTTGTGTGGTGTTAAAGGGAAAGAACTGATGAATTGAAGAATTTAAAGTTTTTTATTTCCCTTGAATTGTTCTTTGTTGTGTCTCTCTCTCTCTCTCTCTCTCTCTCTCTCTCTCTCTCTTTCTCCATCTCTCTGTTTCTCTCTCTCTCTCTCTCTCTCTCTCTCTCTCTCTCTCTCTCTTCTCTCTCTCTCACTCTTTGCATATTAGTACTCTTTTCTCCCCTTTTGTTGTTTTGTAGTTCATTGTGACAGAATCATGAATGACTGCCTGAACCATTTATTATGATTTTTAGACATGGTGTAGGTAAAAAAATTCAGATAGAAATGTCTCACATATTACTATTTCATATGAAAAGTTCTTTTGTAATTATGGCTGGGACTTTGTGCGAGGGGATTCATTTTGTTTGTATTTTGTCTCACATATTACTATTTCATATGAAAAGTTCTATTGTAACTTTGGCTGGGACTTTGTGCGAGAGGATTGATTATGTTTGTATTTTTTGAATAAATGCATTTTGAATACAGATATATTTCAAAAGCATTTGATATTGAAAATGATAAGTTTGGGTGAGTAAGTGTACTGTGATTCAATAAATTTGTTACTTACATTTTTGCTTGTTTGTTTTATGGAGGCCGTGCGTTTGGCATGACATGTATCTGTGTGTTTGCAGGAAAAAAAGAAGATTGATTTGATCAGGAGAGCATTTGAACGTGCGGTGACTGACTATGGCAAGACTGATCCAGGTGATTGCTTCCCTATCTGGTGTAATAGCACTTCCTGTGTCCTCGTTCTTTTTTTTTCTCCTGCTTCTGTCTGTGTCATCTCTAAGTTTTCTCTTTCTGTCTTTATTCTTTCAGAGGGCAGTGCTGTTTCTGGTCCCATTTTTCTGTCACAGTTTTCATGGAATTTTGGAGGTTTTCCTGTATCTTGTTTCCTGTTGCTTCAGCTTTCTCTGGGCTGTCCATTTTTTTTTTTTTTTTTTTTTTTTCAGATTCTCTACTTCAGTTGGTAAAAGACATGTACCTGATGTCTGTTCCCATTTTTTTTTTATTGTTTCAGTTTTCCAGGGGCTGTCCTAGTTTTCTAGGTGCAATTTGTGTTTTAAGTTTTTGCTTGGTTTGTCCCAGTTTTTCGGTGCTGTTTTGTGTTGTTCCACTTGTCACTGGACTGGTCATACCTGCTTTTGGCACTCTTGTCAGATCTCATCATCATGGTCAGTATTGTGATTAAGATCATGACTATTTTGACAATTATTTATTGTGATGATCATTACAAAGGGCCTAAGTTACCCATTCCACAGGCAAGATTTCATCCGTGAAGTTGTCTCAATGTGTGATACACAAATAATGTAAATAGGGAACTGTATACTGTGTTGACTTGAAGCTTTGTCTTTTTGTTTGACTTGAGGAGTAAAACTTAGAGCTGTATTTGTTTATTGTTTACAATGTCATTTCCTTTCACATCGATGAAACTGAGATTAACTGCTCTTGTATGCTATATACGACCATGTTCAGTATTAAAAGCTGACAATTTTGATTTTAAGTCATGTCATCACAAGGTAAGAAATGAAAGTTCAGATCCAGACACTAATGGCTGTGTGTGCTGTTGTGTGATCAGACCTGTGGCTGGAGTACATCCGCGTAGAGAGCAAGTATGGGGATGCTGTTTTGGCCAGCGGTCTGGGGAACCGTGCTGACCTCCATCTGCCCAAAGGACCCGCTGCGGGACCACTTCTTCCTGAGACGCTCTGGGCTTTCACTGCAGTGATGGACTGGATAAAGGATTGGATTCTCTCTGTGCATGTGTGTGTGTGTGTGTGTGTGTGTGTGTGTGTGTGTGAGAGAGAGAGAGAGAGAGAGAGAGAGAGAGAGTGTGTGTGTGTGTGTGTGTGTGTGTACGAGTGTGCAAGTATGCCTCCACCTATCAAAAGACAGTTTTCTTCCTGATTTCCATGCACACAGTGAATGACTTTCATATGCCACTTCATGTGCGGATGGAATGGTAACAAAGAATGGGGAAAGAAGGTGTGAGCCTGTGAATGAACTTTGTCAATTTTCTCACAAATGTCTGATGCTTGAAGGGAGGGGTTGGATGGAAGACAGGAATGGTGTGGAGTGGGGTGGATGATGGAGGGTGAGGGGGTAAACAAAGACAGAAATGTACATTATGCACTCTTGTACAATAAAGACAGCAGTCAAAATATAAAGATAAGTCTCCTGTTTTCAGTGGCAGCTGTCTTCCTGTCTGGCAGTCATTCTGTCTGCCCCATGTGGGAGAGGAGCATATAAACAAGATGTTTGAGAACCAAGGCTTGTGTCATACCGTAGTCTTTTTTTCAGCGTTTTTACAATATAGCAGTATTCTCAGTAGCAACAACTGAGTTGAGATTCAAGCATGAGCCGGGTCTGAACCTCACACATCAAAGAGCATGAGCAGGAAGGAATTACTTTGACTGTGTTACTTCAAAGGGGACCATGGTTTGCAAAATTATTAACATTTGTCAGCGCTTGTCTGAGGCTGGCAAGAAGTTGTCAGGTTTTTTTCATACTTTAATGTTTAGTTGACAAGAATTCACATCGTTTCATCTTCAGTGAAGATGAATCGAACTTGCTGTAGGCAACACGGGGTTTTTCAGCTTGCCAAGGGAGGGGACAACTATCCAACAGCACAAGGCGATAGGTGTTATACCTCTCACTCACAGCACAGACCCACATGTAGGCCATGCTTAAAAAGGATACGATTTATTCCAGAAGCCTGAGTCTCATGCCGTGTTCATTTGTCCCACAGCGCACACTCTTCACAATCAAGGGCAACAACCACCAAAACAATTGTAACTGAGCAACTATAAACAATATGAAGAATATAGTGACTTGTATGCTTGTCTGTCTTTACATGCTAATGTCACCACATTGTCTCTGTCATCAGTGTCTAGCACCTAAGTTTGTCATTTATTGAAGGGAGAACTAATGCTGGCAGACGGCAGACGGATCAAGGGATCCAACACAGTGGCGGCAGCAGCGTGATGTTTAGATAGATACTACTGCTCCCCCAGTTCTTGTAGGTGTCACAGCTGACAAACCCTCGAAGCTATAGAATTTCCAGTTTAAGAACTGATGGCTGCAGGTTGCTATGTTTTTGGCCTAGCATGCTATGATTCCCTTGACGATGCTTAATAGCTGTGTTTTTGGTGAAGTGTTTTAAAAAAGAAGAAAAAAGACCACATACACACATGTACACACACACACACATACACATACACGCACA
This sequence comes from Conus betulinus, assembly GCA_016801955.1. Lineage (NCBI taxonomy): Eukaryota > Metazoa > Mollusca > Gastropoda > Neogastropoda > Conidae > Conus > Conus betulinus. The sequence continues at coordinate 130,745 of JADBJO010000188.1, read as the reverse complement.
CACACACAGACACACACACACACACACACACACACACACACACACACACCCCCCCCCCCCCCCCCCCCCTCCCCCGCACGAATGCACGCAACTGTGATTAAACAGGGAGAGAAAGTAAAAGTGAAAGACTGGCGTTATTCACAAGACAGAGTGAAGAGTGAGTCAAGATGGAACGGAAAATAAACTATACTTGAAAGAGAGAGAACTAAAAAAAAAAAAAAAAAAAAAAAAAAAAAGAAAAAGAAAAATGAGAGATGTATTTTATACACATTTCTTGCAAACTGAGTTTTTGATAAGAGTAAGTAAGATCTCAACAGACTTTTTGTTTGCTTTCCTGTGTAAGCATACTATAACAGCATGAGTGAATTTGAATTAGAAGGACTGATTAAACAAAAAGGAAACGCTCATTAGAAAGAAAAGAGTATTGGGAGCACAAATTAGAAAATGAGAAGGCAAAGAACAGTTATTTCTCCGAGTAAAATATGAATGAGCCTCAAGTCCAGTCCTGCCAACCATCCTTTTCCCCTTCCCTCCATCAACCCCATCCACCAAGTACAAGATAATGGGGGAAAAAAAAACGAGTACACACACGTGCACGCACACACACACACACTCACATACACGCATACACACACACACACACATACACACACACACACACACACACACACACACACATATTGAAAGGACAAAAGAGCAGACTAACCCCCCCCCCCCCACCCCCCCCCCCTCCCCCACCTCCTCCCAATTCCTGTGAATCCCCCAGGTTCTGACAGCTGTTGTTTGTGGTTTACCACCATGAAGTTCACAGTGAACTTAAAACATTACTGGGACAAAGTGGAGGCCAGGAGCACATCAGGACAAACCTGAGGGAAGAACTGAAGAACAAGGTGTTACAGACGTACAGTCTCAGAGAAAACGGTCATGTCCCTGCACAGGTAGCATCTTTATGAAGGAAGCGTGCCAATATTGCTAAGTCCCTTCCCCCACACACCCCTTTTATACCCTGACTGAAACCATTTACTGTCAGATTAACATAATGTTGTACTGACACTTTTTATACCCATACTCACGCCCACACCCTTCCTCCCACTCTCATGTATGACATCACATGTTGACAACACCCCCCTCACACACGCACGCGCGCATGTATGCATGCATGCACACATGCATACACAAACGCATGCATGCATGCACGCACGCACATCGCCTTCCCATACTTCTCTCACGTTTTGGCTGTTTGTGTGTTTCTATGTTTACAAAGGTTAAAGATAATTCGAAGAGAGAGAGAGAGAGAGAGAGAGAGAGAGAGAGAGAGATCCTTTATTTATAATGATGAGAGATGTGCTTTTTTTTTTGTATCCAGCCCTTGCTCTGAGAAGGACCAACTAAATTGTATGAAATATGAATACAATCCTTGACATAAGCACGAAAGTTGGGGGAAAAAAATTCAGTTAATCACATTGTTGATAGCCCAGCCAACGAAGGGGGCAGTGTGGTGGGTGTGTGGGTGAGGGGGGGGGGGGGGGGGGGGGGGCTATGTTAGGCTGATAACTAATTCCACTTCACTGAAGAGAGAGAGAGAGGTGAGAGTAGGGGGGGTGGGGTGGGGGTGGGGGGGGGGACTTTCATTCAAGTCTATTGCTTTTTTTTTTTACCCTATCGAGTTTCTGCATGCAGATTGAAGAACGACTAAAGGAGAGAGGCATCAAATGGAGAAAGAGCAGGAGGCACACAGAAAACAGGTTTTGTTTGTTGTTGTTTTTCCTTGCTGTGTCTACATGATGAATTGTATGGACATTGCGAAAAGCTTGTACACCATTCGTCTCTCACAGTCCACCTTCCCTCTTTTGATAACTAACTACCTCTCCAACCTCCACCACCACCATCTCCATCAGCATCAGCTCCACTGTCACTGTCTCACATCTCCAAAGTTTGAGATGATGGCTCCATGCATGCACTTGCTGTCGCCTCAGCCAGTGTTGTATGTATGGTCTTTTGTTAGAGACACTCTTGGCTGCTGTTTTTTTTTTTTTTTTTCTCTCTCTCTCTCTCTCTCTCTCTGTATGTGTGGATGCATGTAAGCATGCGAGCGCGCGCATGTGTGTGTGTGTGTGTGTGTGTGTGTGTGTGTGTAGGCATGTGAACATACGTGTATGTGCGTGCGTGTGTGTGTGTGTGTGTGTGTGTGTGTGTGAGAGAGAGAGAGAGAGAGAGAGAGAGAGTGTATGCATGCATGCATGCATAAAAGCATGCGTGCATGTGCGTGTGTGTGTGTGTGTGTGTCTGTGTGCGTGTGTGTGTGTGTGTGTGTGTGTGTGTGTGTGTGTGTGTGTGTGTGTGTGTGAAAATAATCAAAGGGGACTGAGACAGCAGACCGCAGAATAATCAAACAGGATTGACAGAGAAGGGGGCGGAAAAGGATTACTTTGACCACGGAGCACGAAAACCAGATCAGAAGTCGCATTTGATCATTCTAATCAAAGCCAAACAACAGACTGAGGAGGTAAAAATGATCTGTGTAGGGCAGATGCTATTTCTTACTCAGTTTTCATCGTAACTATGCAATAAAAGGAGGCATGTTGTTGAGACTGCGGTGGAAAAAAAAAATACCTCAAGTACTGTGGAAAGACACAGATTGTACAGGAAAGACATAAATTGTGCAGACTGTGATGTAAAATACCTCATTCTTTGGGAAAAGAACATGTATACCCTGTGATGGAAAATACCTCATGTACTGTGGAAAGACACACATGTACTCACGGTGATGGAAAATACCTCATGTACTGTGGAAAGACACACATTGTACTCACACGGTGATGGAAAATACCTCATGTACTGTGAAAAGGCACCCATTATACAGACTGTGATGGAAAGTACTTCTTGTACTGTGGAAAGACACTGACTGTACAGAATGTGATGGAAAACACCTCATATACTGTGGAAAGACACACATTGTACGCACGGTGATGGAAAATACCTTATGTACTGTGGCAAGGCACACATTATACACTGTGATGGAAAAATATCTCATACACTTTGGAAAGAAACGCACTGTGTATCCACTGTAATGGAAAATACCTCATCTACTGTGGAAAGATACACTGTACAGATTGTGAAGGAAAATTCCTTATGTACTGTGGAAAGGTACACTGTACAGACTGATAGAAAATACCTGACATACTGTGGAAAGATACACTGTACAGACTGATAGAAATACCTGACATACTGTGGAAAGATACACTGTACAGACTGATAGAAAATAGCTGACATACTGTGGAAAGATACGCTGTACAGACTGATAGAAAATACCTGACATACTGTGGAAAGATACGCTGTACAGACTGATAGAAAATACCTGACATACTGTGGAAAGATACACTGTACAAAATAGAAAATACCTGACATACTGTGGAAAGATACACTGTACAGACTGATAGAAAATACCTGACATACTGTGGAAAGATACGCTGTACAGACTGATAGAAAAATACCTGACATACTGTGGAAAGATACGCTGTACAGACTGATAGAAAATACCTGACATACTGTGGAAAGATACGCTGTACAGACTGATAGAAAATACCTGACATACTGTGGAAAGATACGCTGTACAGACTGATAGAAAATACCTGACATACTGTGGAAAGATACGCTGTACAGACTGATAGAAAATACCTGACATACTGTGGAAAGATACGCTGTACAGACTGATAGAAAAATACCTGACATACTGTGGAAAGATGCACTGTACAGACTGATAGAAAATACCTCATGCACTGTGGAAAGAAAAGCACTGTACACACTGTGACGGAAAACACCTCATGTACTATGGAAAGATACACTGTACAGATTGTGATGGAAAACCTGACATACTATGGAAAGATACGCTGCATAGGTTGTGATAGAAAATACCTAAAATACCTGATATACTATCGGAAGACATACTTCATAGAAAAAAAAACAACAAACTTGATGTGTTGTGGAAAGACACACATTGTACGCGTTTGTTATGGACAATGTCTCGTGGAAACTCCACACAGAAATTTGCCGAGGTCATCTAAAACCTCCACACTACGGGCAGTTTGTGGGAAAGATGTCTTTTTGGATCGTAGCTCAGTCACTGTCTGATCTGAAACCCAGCTAGAAAACAAAAGTGCTCTAATAAGTGATCTTTAATGGAAAGACGTTTTGTCGAAAAGGAGGCGTTTTGTTTCCCACAAAAGGATAATGTTTCAGGGAAAGAACACTGCTACTGTTTGTTTTTTCTCCCACAAATGGACCATTCTTTCAACAGCATTTTCCTCCTTTCCTGTGACGGTACAGTCTGATCCTGTAGTCATCGTGAACTTCATTGTGATGATTAGAAAGCACTCAGCAGTGTAGAAAGTGGAATTAACTGTACTTTGAGGAAGTGCTAAAACGCACAATAATATTCCGAAATGGTTTTCTCTCTCTGTCCCCTCTGTCCCTCTGTCACTGTCTGTCTGTCGGTCGGTCGGTCGGTCGGTCTCTCTCTCTCTCTCTCTCTCTCTCTCTCTCTCTCTCTCTCTCTCTTTGTGTTCACATTTGCATTTCATGTAATCGATAGCTGTAAATGATGCTATTCTAACTGAGCTCAAGCAGGCTACTGTCTAGTGTACAAACAACTGAGAGCAACCCTGTAATAAGTTTTGCAACTTTACCAACCGCCGTGGTGACGTAATTAGCGTCATGAACTCCTGGCTTACAGGTCGTGGATTGATTCCATTCGATTCCATCAGACCTATCATTTTTTTGCCCCAACCAGCTCCTAATCAGAGTTGAATTTGCTATGGACTCAACTGGGGGAAGATTGGACCACAAAAAAATCGAATTCCACTCATTAGATGACTGCTTCTCTGAGAGTGTTCTTAAACTCCCTGACCAACACTGCAGGGTGTCTGTATCTTTCGGGTCTGGCTGATGCCATGATATGCTATGAAAATAAGCCTAGAATACAGCCCTGTCATGCAGTTTCAGACCAGTATGGAAATCCGTGGCATCATCATCCTCATCCGTAATGATCAGTATGAAAAGAAATCAGATTCTGTAGCTCTAATTCATGCCCTGCTCTCATGGCGACCTCCGTTTTGTTTCCCTATCCACGTCCTTGCCCTTGCTTTTGGTGCCGTAGGGGTCACCGGTATCGGCAAATACATGAGGACTGTCGTTGGACAGACATGGTATAACGTCCTCCGGAGGCATATAGGGGTTTGGTAGGTAGTGTTCTGTGTACGTCGGATCAGAACAGGTACCACTGAGCTCTGAACACAGTCGAAGTGACTAGGCTGCAGTGCAGTGTCTCCTCTGGTGGGTGAAGACTTACCATTGACTGCTCCCTGAGGATAACATGTGCCGCTCATGTGGTGAAAACGGGGCTGGTTGTGCAGTGGACGGAAAGTCGAAACAGAAAGCGTAGGTGCGATGCCACACTCACGTGGTGCGGAAGATGAAAAAAAACAAAACCAAACCAAAACGAAACAAAACAAACAAACCCTTGCAATCACTTACATAAACCAAATCCGTAATTCCACACCACACATTGCATTGATGATAAAGCAAATAGAACTGTCTAAGTTATTGGATCAGTTGCGGGGACAGGAGGCAAACGAGGCACGGTGATTTGTGAAGCCTTAGCCCCCAACTAGACATTCACAGCAAGAGCAGCAAAGTCACGATCCCACAAACATTCTTTTTTTTTTGCCCCTCATATACAACCTCCTCGCTCCATCCATACCCCCTCCATCCACCCCCCACGCACGCACACACGCTCACACACACACACACACACACACACACACACACACACACACACACACACACCACACACACACACAGAGAGACACAGAGAGAGAGAGAGAGGAGAGAGGGAGAGAGAGAGAGAGATATATATAGAGATATAGAGGAGAGAGAGAGAGAGATAGATGTATATATATATATATAATACATCATACACACACACACACACACACTCACACCACACACACACACACTCACACACACACACACACATATATCATATAATATATGTATATATATATATATATATAAACACACACACACACACACACACACACACACACACACACACACACACACACACACACACACACACACACACACACACACACAGAAAAAAATTACGCCCAGACGTGATCTCATCATGGGAAAGAAACCAACACGAGGGATCAAGTTTTCTGCCCGGGCGACACAATTTTGTTCCCAGAACAATCCACATCGACGAAAGAGAAGTAAAAGGAGGCTCATAGACGCTAAGGCGGCGGATGGAGTGGAATGGATCCAGAACTTAACCCGATGGTCAGTTACAGAGACAGACTCGTCCAGGCCAACCAGCAGTGTCGGGCTCGCTAGAGAATTCCAGGGAATTGTTGATCGTTTGCTGCAGAGCGAAAACGGAGCCAGCAACAACGGCTGGTCGACGTCAATAGTTTCGGGTGCCCGTTTCCTCCCTGGTGCTGGGATGTCCATCCATCCTTCTTCAGCCAAGAGTAAATGTCGGGCGGAAGGGTAGAGCATTGTATGGGCGTGGGGTGTGGTGGGCATGGCAGGGGGAGACGTTATAGGGGGACCGGGGTGTGGTGGGCATGGCAGGGGAGACGTTATAGGGGGACCGCGTGTCAGAAAAATATGAGGGAGTTGAAGGATGAGAATAGAGTGGGGAGAGGAGGAGAGAAGTGACAGGAGAAGGCAGGGAGGGAGGTGTAAGAGCTTTGTTGTGTGTTTATCACATTTCACATTCTCTACACACATCTTTATCCTCTCAGTTAAGTTAATTCACCTGGTCAGTTCTACATTATAACCCTTATATGTGTTAGCAGCAGCAGCAGCCGCCGCCGCCGCCGTCGCCGCCGCCGCCGCCGCAGCAGCAGCAGCAGCAGCAATAGTATAATTTGTTGTAGTAGAAATAGTGGTTTCAGTAACGGTAAACGTGCACTGAAATAATGTCAGATTTCATTCAAATTCACTTCAGGTATGTATGTATGTATGTATGTATGTATGTATGTATGTATGTGTATGTATGTATGTATGTATGTATATATGTATGTATGTATGTATGCATGCACATATCCATCTACCTGTCTATCCGTTTGTCTTACGATCTGTCAATCTATCTTATTGTCTGTTTGTAAGTCTGTCTATCTACCCGTCCATCCATCTACCTATCTAAGCATCTATCTATATATCCACCCACCCATCCATCCATCTATCTATCTGTATCTATCTATGATCTGTCTATCTATCTATCTATCTATCTACCTATCATGTTGACTGCTCAAAAACCCGAACACATGAGGTCAGACAGCAAACTGGATTTTCTGCCATCTGCGCTCTCCTCACCGTCTTCCAAAGAAAAAAAAAATATCCAGACAGGACGAGTCGGAAACACAACAGACTGGATTTGTCACAGATCGGAGGACGTATGGGGTCTGAACTGATGTACTGCTACTGCCACTGCTAGCCACCGGTAATAGAAGAAGAAGACAGTGTGTGGAAAAGACAGGGCCTGTATGGAGAAGTTCAGTAGGAAAGCAAGTGTTCTTTTCTGTCTCTGTCAGTTGAGATTACAGCAGAGAGAAAGAATGGATAGGGGCACGAGAGAAGCGAGGGATTGGGGCAGGGGAATGAAAAAAAGGTTTCAGACTGTATCAGGTTGTGGGTCATTACAGGTTAGTAGTGGTACTCGTTGCTGTTTGATTTCCTGTGGATTGCTAACCGTACCCAGATGAGATCCCTTAGGCAAGCGTTGCTGCTTTTTGAGAAAGAGAACGAAGACTTTTTTTCATTTTTTGTGAGTGAGTGAGTGAGTGTGTGTGTGAGTGTGTGTGTGTGTGTGTGTGTGTGTGTGTGTGTGTGTGTGTGTGTGTGTGTGTGTGTGTGTGTGTGTGTGTGTGTGTGTGTGTGTGTGTGTGTGTGTGTGTGTGTGTGTGTGTTTGAGAGAGAGAGAGAGAGAGAGAGAGAGAGAGAGAGAGAGAGAGAGAGAGAGAGAGAGAGAGAGAGAGAGGGTGTGAGGGTTCGAAGACACTGATTGGTCTGACATCTCAGTCTGTCATCATATGTTGTGCAGGGTTACTTTGGCCTTTGGCGTGCCTTCTCTCAGATCCAGTGCTTTGGGCTGTCTGTTAGGTGATGGTGGTGGTGGTAGTGGTAGCTGTAGTTGTAGTAGTGCTCGATTTCTAACGAGTGAGAGGAGCTTACAGGACAA
>JADBJO010000188.1:107500-112500 GCA_016801955.1 Conus betulinus | reverse complement strand
ACAGTAGTGAAGACTATGAAGAGACAGCGAAAGAAGACTGATAAGAGGACGACAAATAAAAAGATAAGAAACCGAGAGAAAGTAAAAAAAGAAAAGAGAAACCAACATTGCTGTTACAGCTTTTTCTACTACTATCTAGTAGGGGCTTTACTTTTTTCTGTACATTTAAACCAGCTTCCGATAAAATTAGAGTTTTTTGTTTGGATATGTCCTTCTTATTGAATTGAACAGCATGTCATTGTAACGCACAAAATTGCTACTTGTTACCATCTTCAATTGCCCCCGTCTAGCTCCTCTCCCTGTCCCGTCTCCGTCCCGTCTATATCTGTCCGTTCCTCCGTCTGTTTCAGTTGTCTCCTCTCTGTCTGTCGTCGGTGTCCTCGTGGTCTGTCAGCTCTCTCTCTCTGTGTTCCCTTCTTCTTCGTACCCTCTTTTTTTTATACCTAAAAAAAACTTTGAGTTTTTTAAAAAGAATCACTTCGTTGGTATCCGTTTATAATATTTTTATATACACATTCATACTCAGAATAGTACTCCTCTCTCTCTCTCTCTCCCTCTCTCCGTCTCTCACTCCTCTCTCTCTCCTCTCTCCCTCTCGCTCGCTTCTCGTAAAAACATACCTTAAACTTTCTTCTGTTTACCCCTCGTTCAAAATTTTAAGCTGTTCTTTAATTTTTTTTTTTTTTTTTTACCTCCTGTTTAAAAATTCAGTTTCGTATTCGTATTTGTACTCTCCTTGTCTGTCTCCTCTCCTCCCTGTATCATCTCTTTTCAACCTTCCCCTCTCTTTTTCATGTAAAACAGTTTTAAGTTTCTAAAATTTACCCACAATCAAATTCATACGTGTATTCATATCTACATGTGCACTCTGTCTCTCCTCCTCTCTCTCATCGTCTTTTCTCTTCCTTCTACTATTAAAAAAACATCCTGTACCCATCACATTATCATCACCACCCACCACCACCACCCACCAAAAAAAAAAAAAAAAAAATCAGAGCATAAGATCCATTTCAAGTGAAGACACAGCTAAGCCCAAAGTAACCCGACACAAATTGCAATGACAGCCAGGGATGTCCGAACCAATCATGCGCGCACCCATCAAAAACCTATCAGATGAACTCCCTTCCCTCCCTCTCTAAATATCTCTCTCACCTCCTGTGCTACAGAAAGAAAAATCTTGGGCCTCTTTTCTGAGAAAACAATGCTGGCCGGAGGGACCTCATCTGGCTTCAATTAGCAATCCACAGGAAATGAAATGGCAACGATTACAGCCAATCTTTAAACGACTTGCAGCCAGAGATGGACCATGAGAACGCTTTCGCTTTCTCCCCCCCCCCCTCTCTCGAGGCTCAACCCCTCCCTCCCTGGTTCCAGCTATATTCCTATTCCGTTTTCCCCGGCTGCCCCCGTTTGTTTGCGTTTTGTCTTTCCCTCCAGTCAGCCACCACAGACAGAAAGGAATGATGCCCCTCCTACCAAAATTGCCCCCCCACAGGCCGATTTTTTCCACACAGTACCTTCTTTTTCCTTTGCCATCGGAAGCTAGAAGTTACCCCCAACATAAATTCTGTTCCCATAATGTCGTATAATCCCGATTTTTTCCCCCCCCGTTGTCTTCCCAATTCACCCTTTTATAGCATATATGCTTTCAAACATGGTAGGGAAACATGGAAAGGAGAATGTACTGAGCACTGCTTATCATGAGCAGTCTCTTGGTTCTGAGTATGATGTTTCCATTAGATGAGTCAGAGAGGATTGCTGTTTGTTACCACTACTGCTACTGCTGCTGCTGCTGCTGTTGCTGCTATTTTCCTCATGATGCTGCTGCTGCTACTGTTGCTGCTGCTATTTTTTCTTACTATTACTTCCATTAATTGCTGCTGCGACTGCTGTTGCTGCTTTGGCTGCTAAAACTACTATATTATTGCAGCTGCTCCTGGTGCTGCTGCTGTTATAGGTCACTGACGCCAATTTGTGTAGACTTGGTGATATAGGAGAGTTTTTGTTGTTTCAGTTATATGCTTTACGGATATTTACACTTGGCGATAATAGGCTGAAGATTAAGTTGGATATTGACTAAGAATATGTTCACAAGATACCGGATATTCACAAGCAAACCTTAAATATAATCCATGTGTCTATATTTCAATATTTGTCGCCTAGAACGAAAATGTTTAGTTCTTGAAAAGATATTATTTTGCATAGGCCTTTCAAGGCCTTTCAAGTACCAAATTACATTCGTGCCTATTAAAGTTTTATGTACATTTTTTTTATTTCTCACACTGCATAGAGAATGAAGTGAACATTTTATCATTCTAAAGTAAGGAGATTTTTTTTCTCAGGAGGAGGAGAGAAATGTGTCGCTGTTTGGAAACTTAGACAATACACGCTATACAACACGAGACTACATGGGCTTGAACTTTGCAAGGCGAGATAGGTTTCATTCACTTCAATTATCCAGCAAGGAATGTCTGCTACATTGACCGTTTCTGTCGGAGTCAGTCCCCACATTAGAACTTATGTAAACTCCGCATTCAGGAAATCACATCTCCTCTGTCTGTCTGTCTGTCTGTCTGTTTGTCTGTCTGTCTGCCAGTCTGTCTGTCTCTGTCCTTCCCTTTCTGCTAGTCTAAAACCGACAGTATCACTGCTGCAGTCATCAGCCCTTCCCTTATTCCCAAGTTTTGGAGCAGGCCAAAGTAAAAACGCAACGGTGACCCAAGAACCTGACGTCAGTTGTCATGACGTCAGAGGATGTCTTGCTAATTAATTCTTAAAAGAAAATTCTGTACCACCAAACGAAAAACAAAACAAAAAAAACAACTCCTCCCCAAAACAAAACAAAACAACAACAACAACAACAACAACAACAAAAAACGAATTAAGAGACACACACGATTATTTCGACCTCTTTGGTTTTCTTCAAGCAAGACAACATTCAAGAGAACGAAAACGAAGCACGAACAGACACTCACTTATCTCACTGAAAATGGGCGTAAAAGGGATGTGATGCGTTGAATGGATGTGAAATTACTTCTTATTACTTCTCTGTCTGTCTCTCCTACACACACACACACACACACACACACACACACACACGCACGCACGCACACACACGCAGACACACACACACACACACACACACACACACACACACACACACCAAGGAAAAAAGTTGTGGTTAAAAATCTGACTGTTTAGTGCTTTTAGCCACTTTCACAACTCCAATGTGTAATCCCGCATAGTGTCATAATCACACTGACATTCCTGTAGTCATAAAACAAACAAGAACACCCATGGCTGTTGCATCCTGAGAGAGAGAGAGAGAGAGAGAGAGAGAGAGAGAGAGAGAGAGAGAGAGAGAGAGAGAGAGATTTGCAGAAATTATATCGTTAAAAACCAAGTGAATCCTCTCATGGAACAAGAGGAGAGCTGGCACGGCAGGCAATGAGCCATAGCAGGCCTAAGCTGTGAGGTCTCAACCTCCAACCTGGACATTTAGAATGAGAGCTGTCAAGGCACGACCCGCACAGCATTTCCCTCTCTCACACACGCCGCCCTCCTTGTCATCCATCTCTCCAGCTCGTTTGTCCTCTCTCTGTGTCTATCTGTCTGTCTGTCTGTCTGTCTGTCACACACACACACACACACACACACACACACACACACACACACACACACACACACACACACACACATTTCCCCATTTTTGAGGCCATCTCGCAATATATGTCTTGCAACAAAACAAAGTGAATACCAGGACTCAGTCGAGCTTAGTGGTCTGACCAATTGTAAGCAGGTCACGGTTGTAAATCTCCACAGACTCGCAGATACTTCCTCTTTTCCCTGTGACAAACAAAGCCTCTTAGCCCCCCCCCCCCCCCCCCCCCTCTCCTTTAACCCCTCGCCCGTCACTCACCCTCGTAACTGCACTCCCCATCTCCCGCACACACGCAATACACATGCAGCACACACACACACACATGGAATTGCAAAGTACGAGTCCTCCACATATTTTTCCGACTCTATCGCGGTCATGCGGGATTTTTTTAAGGCATACACAAACAGGAGGTCAAAAGGCGATTGAGCTGGGTTCAGTGACCTGTAATTAACAGGCTGTGGGGATAACTCAATGCACACTAAAGGAGTAAAGTAGCCATGTACTGATTTCTTCAGAAGAGATAAACTTACTCCGATCAATACAAAAACAGGGAGAAAAAAAAGGTATGCTCCATCCTCAGATCCATGCAGACATTCAGCCCGCCATATTAACAATTCTCTCTCCTACCCTGTCTCCTGCTGCATGTAAACGTTCCTTTTTAGCGAACGGCAATTGAAGAGTGGAACGAGCAGTATCTGAATGCTGTATGGAGTCATTCTGACTGCAGATATCAACACAAACTCCCTCCTCCCCAACTTCCCCCCTTCTGCCTTTCCTCCCATTCCATCTGGTTTTGTTTGTTAGGTAGAATGCGGTGCTATGAGGGGGTGGGAATGGCTCTAGACTATGTCTGGGGCTGTGGCAGGGCTACATGTCTATGGAACCGGAAAGACACGCTGCCCGTGAAGGGTACTTCTTCTCAAAGAAGTAGTTCTATTTCCGGTTCCATTTTGTTGTGTTGCTCTCTGTCTGTTTCTCATCTCCTTTTTCGCCTCCTCAAGCGCAAGAAAGTCTTCCGGGAAGGCAGAAGGTTTCATCTAAAGAAAAGAAGAGAGATACAAGTAACTCAGAAAAATGATTTTGCAAAGCGCTGAACAGCTCAAAGGTTTTGATGAACTGAAGTTTCAGGTCCCCCCCTTTTTTTAAGCCACACAAGATATTTTTTTTCTGTCTGATATTAAGGCTGAATAAGCTTTCGTCCACCATTTCTTGTATGTATTTTCATGTGCAGATTACTCAGGCGAATTCGTCTGATCGAGTTCACTTTAATCTTTGAAAATCTAACAGAAGAGAAAGATTTGAAGGTGATTGAGAGAAAAAAAATTATGGAACCCTCATA
>JADBJO010000188.1:90000-102500 GCA_016801955.1 Conus betulinus | reverse complement strand
GGCATATATTTATTAATCTATTTCTTTTGGCCACGTCCGGCCCAACACAACCGTTCTTCAGACCTCACAAGTCTCTCGTGGAGAAATGCTTTAGAAGAAGTCCTCTCGTGGGACTCACACAGTCAGGAGGAGGACAGCTCACAGAGTCCACAGAAAACCGAAGCGACGGCTCTGTCCACAACAGAAGCGAAGGCTCCAACACAAGACTAGTTGCGTCTCACACACAAACCGGATGTTGACACCACAAAAGCGACGGCCTGGTACAGCAGAAGCGACGGCTCTGGTACGACTGGCCCAGCAGGTCGCTGGTTCAAATACCTCAAGAGCGGCGGCTCTGGCTCGGCAGCAGCAGCGTGCTCTGGCACAACTGGCACGTTGGGTTACTGTCGACTCCCACGTCGACCTCTCCACATGCTCAGCAGGACGGAGACAGGTTAGATCTCGGCTACGCCCCAGACCCGGGCGCAGGGGCAGGTCGGGTTACTGTCGACTCCCACGTCACATCCTCAGCAGGGCGCAGACAGGGGTAGACCTCGGCTACGCCCAGACCCTCTAGCAGTGGCAGCCAGTTCCCGTCACACCAGGACAATGACTCTACCTGGGGGATTGACTGCCACAGCAACTCGTCTGGAGTCTCTCTCTCCACCCACTGAGAAGTTGCACTGCCGGAACTGCTGTAGAGACTCCTGATCGTTTCAGCTCACCTGGCTTATACAGAGCGCAGGTGAGCAGCAGTCAGGTCATCTAACCAACTGGTTTCCAGGGGAACATATTCTGGCCAATACGGTTGTAAAAATTTGTGATCGGACAAAAAACGGTCCGTCACACAGCAGTAGGTAGAAGTGCCCACATTAGTTCTGGCCCCAAAGTCCTACAATCCACGTTCTTTCCATTGTCTTTACATTTTACGCTATCTGAGAATTTCTGGGGACAGTCTGGTTGGCACTGCCTGCCATAAGATCTGACTGTGATGTTTCCATTGGCTGGGGCATGGGAGACCCCCTGAGGAATACCTAGCAGAGTCATTAGGTATAACAATTATAAAGGTAAGAATGTAGGTTTCTGCATTCTGGATTCAACATTAGAAAAGTAGTTAAAGACTCAGATTCAAAACTTACTTGGAGAATATTTCGACAGGGTCGCCCTGTCTTTATCAGCTCACTGTTGCTGTTGTGGCAGCGAGGCCTGGTGGGGCGACTGTTGTGTGGGGTTCACTACTACTGCTCCTACTATTACTGCTGCTACCATAACCACAACTACTGCCACTGCTACTGTTGTTACTGTTGTTGCTGCTGTTCATATTGCTACTGGTACAGCTGCTGCTCGTGATATCGCTACTACTATTGCTCTTGTTGCTGCTACTAGCACCACTGTTACTACTGTTCTTGTAAATACTGTGACTATTATCTCTGTTACTGTGACTACTATTAATTGCCGCTGCTGTTGCTGATGCTGTGAGTGGTAACTGGAACTGGAGATGAAAGCTGTGAGGGAAAGGGGACGGGCAGTAACCTGACAGAAGATGAGACGTAGAACACCTGGCTGTTCATGACCACTTAGGCAAAGGAGCACTTTTGACCTGATTTCATGAAGATGAGGTATAAAACAATAAAACACCTGGCTGTTCATGACCACTTAAGGCAAAGGAGCACTTTTGTCCTGTCTTCATGATCATTTTGGTTACTGCTGGGACAACACACCCTCTGCTGTGATTAAGATATTGAGCTCTTTTATCTGTCTATCTATCTATCTATCTATCTATCTATCTATCTATCTATCTATCTATCTATCTATGGCATTAAGGTCTATGCTGTATTGTTTTATAGTTCACAAAAAGTTCATGGAAATGAGTATGACTGGCCACACACATGTTTAACAAAATGATAGATTAGGTACCATACTCACAACAAAGCTGAAGAAGTTTGCTGTAAATACTTGAGGTATGAATGGTTATATACCTTAAAAGGGACCAAGTAAGTCATGGTTACCGCATCGAAGATCTAAAATGTGACATACATGTAGCAAAACTCTGTAACGTCCGTCTTCACCGTGTTGGATTCATCTTCCTCATTCTCTTCTTATTTTCCAAGAACCCATCCTATTTCTCACACTTACTCCGTTCGCCTCCATCTCTCCTCCATCTACAGCTTCACTTTATCATATATGCTCTACCCACTCCACCCCATGTTTACTGTTCATTGAACAAGGATTGATAGACACTCCAGTATCAGTGAAGAAACAGACACCGGTCGTCTGAGGATCGACGTTTACCATCTGCCGCTGGCTCTGTTTTCGCTCTGCAACAAAGGATTAAGGAATCCCCAGAATTCTCTATTGAACCCGACGCTGCTGGCAGATCGGTCGCCTGTCTCCGTGTCCGACCATTAGATTACTTTTCTGGATCCATTCAACACCATCCTCGCCCAAAGATCTGGAAAATTCTTACACTGCTCCTACTGGTTTGTGGAACCTTCCAGAAACTAATTTACCACGCCGAAACAAAAATGCTGGATCCGTTATGTGGGTTATTTCCCGTAGCCAGATCCCATCTTAGTCCAACAAAATGGACAGATGGCTGAGTAGTGATACAGAGTCGCGCAGCACCAGTTTTAGAAGGAGGCGTTAAGGGCCCAGTTTCATATCAGTAGGTACTTCATCAGTAGACCCTGACAGCAATGAAGTATTTGAAAGTAGCCGGTGTTTTACAAGGGTCAAGTTTGGAGCTAAACAGGGCTTTTACGGTCCCATAATTTCATCTCTCTCTCTCTCTCTCTATCTCTCTCACCTTTAAACTCGATTTCTCCTTGCTGGGTTTTCTAGCCATCAAAGTTAAACCAATTCGAAGAAACAGCCTGAATACTCTACACATAAAACAAACACAGGAGTTTGGTGGACTGAAACTAACTCGACCTTATCAGTGGACAGAAAATAAAGATATCTAGTGGGCTTTACAAGTGGACCTCCAAACTTAAGCACTGTAAAATTTTGGACTGCTCTCGTCAATCAATAAAGTCGAGCTAACTGGTTTCAAAGTAGGGTGACTACATGCAGAAATTTGAACAAAAGCAAAAAACAAAATTACTAAGCCGCCAGCGAAGGAACAAACAAATCAAAGCAAGCATAATGCGTTTCGACTGTTTGGTCTTCTTCGGGCAGAACAAATACATTTCAATACAATGAAAACAAATGGACGAACAGTCACTAATCTCTGCGAATGTTGTACCAAGATCCCAAATGTTGCATCATGATCAAAGGGATGAGTAACTGTCCGTTCGTCCCACATTTTCTTTGTTTTGAGTTTTTATTTTGTCATGTCTAAAGAAGACCCAGTCCTCGGAACGGATTGTTTGTTGTTTTCCTTATTTTGTTTGTTGCTTCGTCTGGCGGCGCAATAATTCTGTTCTTGCTGTCATGAAGTAGCGCTAAGTTAAAGTGCGGTATCCATCGTTTCTCTGAGTTGCCGGTTTTCTTCTTCCTGCTGCTCGAGTACACCTTTAATTTATCGAAGATTCTGTAGATTGAAAATGTAAAAAAGACAGTGGAACAGACAGAGAGACAGCACAAAATAAAGCATGAATTAACTGCTTGAGAAGTGACACAGTATGGGGGGCAGCTGGGAGGCTGCACACGTTTCAGTCCACGTGTATAACTGAAACCCTAGCTCAGCTCTAGACAAGGTTCTGTGCCACTCCCGGGCTCACAAATCACTGCACTCTGCCTAACAAGCAAAAACAAAATCTAGAATGAGATGGGGTTAGTTACCGCCAAGGACATTGACAAACAAAGCACAGGACAAGACACGATGCAGATGCATTTCGATCTCTTGGGTCTTCTTCAGGCAAAAACAAAAATCACATTTAACATTTAGGACGGTACAAACAAAGAACGAAGAGAGACTTATCTGATGTCCATGTGGTAGGAAGAATGTTTGTACTGTCCTAAATGTTAAATGTGATCTGTTTTTTTTTTTTGCCTGGCGGTAACTAACCCCCTCTCATTCTAAATTTTGCTTCGTTCTCCACCATCAGTCACTCCATTTTGAAAAAAAAAAAAGTTTTGGGGGATGGGGGTGTGGGTGGGTGGGTGGGGGGAGGGGAGGTGAGGGCTGTTTTTTTGTTCAATCTGCTATCAGGATGACTTCACAGAAAATGTAGATACCGACTTCTCTGAGAGCACATTCCACTCTTCACTCGTCGTTTTGTAACATATGTGGTGAATTTTGGATGGACGAGTCCGCACGCTCTAACATCTATTGAAGGACACTGACACTGAAACATTGGGTAAAAGCAATATTCATGTACAAGAGAGGACGGGATGGGACTGGGAACTAATTTGGCGTGCTCCATGTCCGCCTGGATCTGAGCACTGAGTATATATTGCTTTCTTCCTACCTAGTATATTATTGATCGGAGCGCAGAAACTTCCTGAAGAAATCAATTCAAGGAGAGTTGACTGTTGTGTGCGAAGACATTGTGCGAAACGTTTAAGCTTTACGAGCGTGACCTTCACTCACTTTTGGTTTCTGAGCTCAGCTGCAGCGCCTCCCTGGCCTCAATTTTCGCCCATACTAATCTCCCTCACCCCCCGCCTCCTGGCCTCAATTTTCGCCCATACTAATCTCCCTCACCCCCGCCTCCTGGCCTCAATTTTCGCCCATACTAATCTCCCTCACCCCCGCCTCCTGGCCTCAATTTTCGCCCATACTAATCTCCCTCACCCCCGCCCTCCTGGCCTCAATTTTCGCCCATACTAATCTCCCTCACCCCCGCCTCCTGGCCTCAATTTTCGCCCATACTAATCTCTCCCTCACCCCCGCCCTCCCACACGTAAAAGAGACGGAAACACGTGTGGGAGAACTCTTCTCTTAGCACCCTGCATGTGTGTGTGTGTGTGTGTGTGTGTGTGTGTGTGTGTGTTGTGTGTGTGTGTGTGTGTGTGTGTGTGTGTGTGTGTGTGTGTGTGTGTGTGTGTGTGTGTGCGTTGTGTTGTGTTGTGTTGACAGACAGACAGACACACACACACACACACACACACACACACACACACACACACACACACACACACACACACAAAATACACCACCACACACACATACACGCACGCACACACACACACACACACACACACACACACACACACACACACACACACACACACACACACACACCACGCACGCACGCACGCACGCACGCACGCACGCACGCACGCACGCACGCACGCACGCACACACACACACACACACACACACACACACACACACACACACACACACACACACGTGCGCGCGCGCTGAAATGAACAGAACAGCCATCCAAAGATATATAAAACAAACTTGTATAAACTTTGCCAGTGTTACATGATTTTCGATGATGATGTACAAATCTATAATGCAAAATATGTCATCGATTGCATGAATATGAAAAGACAACAATGGTTCTGTCTACAGGTGCGGATGAAATACGATCAAAACATTGTTTTCATACGATTATTATATTGTGTGTATAAACTCTTGGGGGCTCTTGTGGCGATTCAAGTCTAGCCTGAGTCAGTCTCTGAATTCATGAATCTTCCAATGAGTATAACACCCACCCGCTAAAGGCATACAAATGGGTGGGGGATGAGGTCGAAATGAGGTCGTTCACTGCAACAGAGCATCTGTGATCATAAACTGTGAAGGGGTTTATTTGCGGATAGTTGCCGTTTGGACTGCATGACTGGAATCATTTATAATAATGCCATTCTTTCAGGCTGATCTGCTGCGTTCGGGTTTATATATTTCAGCGTTTCTCTAAACAACTGCAGCACCAAAGTCAAGGCCTTTTGTTTTGTTTTTTTTTTTACACCACAAGTGTCTGAGCCATAATGGAGTATGTCTCAGCTGCTTGTGACCCCTAATCTAAAACTGTGCACACCAATCAGAGGGCAGTGCCGCAGACTCACCAAAGTGTTGTGCCAAGGCTACAGAGAAACAACAGCTGACACCACGGAAAAAAACATTCAGAGAGATCCAAGTGTGCCGGGCTCAAAGACTGGGGGTAGATAATCCCCCTTACCATTGTGCAGATTATCAGCAGGGACCTGGACGTCATCAACGTAATTCAATACCTCCTGCAATGAATTGAGCTAAAAGAGTTCAACGCTTCCATCAAGGGAGACCAGAGCCCCCAGATCTTCACCACTCCTTCTTTTCTCTCCCAGAATGAGCAGAGTGGAATCGACAACTCATAGACTAGGCCTCTCTTGGATGCCATGACCACACACCTTCGGCGCTGGCCTCGGTCGTAACAGCATCAGGCAGTCTCTGACAACGCTGGAAAGACAGTACAGGCATTGTAAAGAATGCTAAAGCTTTCATCTGAATGGCTCTGCTGAACGAAAAGAAAAATGCTATACACGCCACTTGCAAAGCACATATCTTATCATTTCCCCGATGGTGGAATCCAAATGCCGCTATATTGGCTTCAAGAAAAAAATCTGGCCCAACTAAGCTCGAATGTGCAGCCATCCAAAATCTCCATCCTATCTCGCTCACTCAAACCCTACTTGCCCCCCCAAAAAACAACAACAACAACAACAACAACAACAACAGCAAAACAACCCCCCCCCAAAAAAAAAAAAACAACAACAAAAAAAAAAAAAACAAAACAGCAACCAAACAAACAACAAACAAACAAAATACTCCACATACTCGCACAATAAGTAAAAGAAAACAAAGAAACAAAACAAAGAAACCAACCACCAACAAACAACCCCCCCCCCCCCCTACTAAAACAAAACAAAACAAAACAAAAGAACCCAAAACAACCCCAAACCAAACCAAACCAAACCAAAAAACAGTCAACTGGCATGGTGATCTTATGCAGTCCAACCAGTTCAATGTTTATTGTACTATAACAACAACAGCGAATGTTGCAACTTTGATGGCAGCACCACTTTGTTATTTTTGTACGCAATCCAGCAGTGACAGAGGCATTCTAGCATTCCAAACAAGAATCTGCCATAGTTACTAAATCCTATGAGAGAGAGAGAGAGAGAGAGAGAGAGAGAGAGAGAGAGAGAGAGAGAGAGAGAGAGAGAGAGAGAGAGAGAGAGACTTGCTGAGAATTTATCGCTGAAACCAAGTGGTATCCCCTCTTAGAAAAAGGCGATAGTTCGGACAGAGGCAACGAGGCACAGTGATCTGTGAGGCTTTGACCCCCGATCTGGTCGTTCAGTGTGAGAGCAGTAAAGCCACGGCCTGCCCCCCCCCCCCACCCCCCCCCCCCCACCCACCCCTCTTTCTCTCTCTTAGAATGACACGAGAGGGAGGCTGTTAGAGAGAGAGAGAGAGAGAGAGAGAGAGAGAGAGAGAGAGAGAGAGAGAGAGAGAGAGATGAGAGAGATTGACAGATTTTTCCGATTCCGATTGCGATTTCCGAGAGAGATGAGAGAGAGAGAGAGAGAGAGAGAGAGAGAGAGAGAGAGAGAGAGAGAGAGAGAGAGAGAGAGATTCATTGATGATTGCGATTGCGATTTCCGATTCCGATGAGAGAGAGAGAGAGAGAGAGAGAGAGAGAGAGAGAGAGAGAGAGAGAGAGAGAGAGATGATTCTGATTGCGATTCTGATTCCGATGATGAGAGAGAGAGAGAGAGATAGATAGAGATAGAGAGAGAGAGAGAGAGAGAGAGAGAGAGAGAGAGATTTTCCTGGACATTCTATAACACTTTCTTGTTATAAATTTGAAAGACCTTCATTTTAAATGTAATGTTTTGTTTAAAGTTTAAAGTCACGACCAACACCAATGGTAGAAATCTGATCAATGGTAAACTACTGGATCACTGAAATGTTTAATCTAAAAGTTCTGTTTTGGGAAAGGGCAATATCATTTTGTGAGCTTGGTCGTTCTCACTAAACTGAAATTTATCTCTAGTAGTCAAAGAGAATGGATGGCATAATTTTGAATCTAATGACTGCTTAAATTTGTATTTCATTTTCAGTCTTAATGGAAGAAAACCTAAGGTTGCATGGTCAGAGAGAGAGAGAGAGAGAGAGAGAGAGAGAGAGAGAGAGAGAGAGAGAGAGAGAGAGAGAGAGAGAGAGAGAGAGAGAGAGAGAGAATTGCAAATCCCATTAAGCACTTTTCCTATTCGAACCAATGATTGTCTTTTGCCCACCCACTTTTGACCACAACCACCCCCACACCACCACGGTGACGATGTTCGTCACGGACATGCACAATAAACATGACATACTGCCAGGGCCAGTGCGTGTCAGGACATTCATCCATCGTCTTCAGCTGCCCCTGCCTGCTGTCTCACACCCCCGCTCCCCCCCTCTCCCCATTCTAATGTCCTCCTGTCCACGGATCACTGAAGTCCCACACTCTATGCTCCTTTCGCACACCATGATATTTATAGCCGTGAGCAGCATTACTGAATGATCCTATCCCCACCCTCTCAACCTCGCTTCGTATTCGTACCCCCACCCCACCCCACCCCCACTCTTCCACCTCCTACCACCACCAGAAAACGAGTGTGATGTCATAATTTCCATAATTTCACGATTTTCTTTTTCTTTTCTTTTTTTTTTTTCCTTTTTTTTCTTCTTCTCTTTTTTTTTCGTCTTCTTTCTTTTTTTTTTTTTTTTTTTTTTTTTTCTTCTTCAAGTACTGTCCATTCACTTGTTGCACACTCCTGTCTGCTGTCCGATCATCACAATGAAGAAGCGACTATAACAGACCACAGCGTTTACTGAAAATAGTCCCCAAAACAAACAAACTCATACAGTTAAGAGGAAAGTACCACTTATCTAACATATCGTACAAAACCGAGGAATGAGCTGTCGACAATCATATTTTCTTCAGATGCCACAACAATGCTCCAAACAATAACCCCTTGATATCTGTCAGAAGGTGAACAGTCATTTCCATAAGATGTCTTTTTGACTGAAGGATCAGAGTGAATAATCATAGGAAAGAGGTGAAAACAGAACGAAGGAGGTAACTTGGCTTTTTTTTCTGCTTAATCTTTTACACCAACCGGTCGCCTTGGTGGAGTGGTTAGCATCACAGACTCTCTGCCAGGAGGCTGTGAGTTCGATTCCCATAGGAGCTATAGATTCATAGAATTTTTCTATTCTGACCGGCTCTCACGCACAGCTATGGGCTCAACTGGGATGACTGGCACTACAAAATCGAGTTTCATCCACTTAATGGATGCCGTCTCTGAGAGTATTGCTGTCCTGACCAACACTGTAGGTGTTTGTAAGTCTCAGGTCTGGTTGCCATTGGGATGTGTAACGAAAGTAAGCATAGAACACAATCCTGTCGAGCAGTCTCAGACCAGAATGGAAATTCGTAGCATCATCTCCACAATCCTCATCCTCATCGATCAGTATTACACAATGTCTCAGCTTGTGTGGCCTTTGTGTGTCTGCTGTTAAGGTTAGCTTAGGTTTTGATCTGTCTCTACGTCTGTGGCCTTGTTTTTATTCTGTCGGGGTCACAAGTATTGACAAATTCACGGGGACCATCGTTGGATGGACGTGATGATGTCCTCCAGACGGACAACTCACTCAAGCTGGCTCAGTGGCCAGGCAATTTATTGTCATCAGTAAGAGGGGGAGGGGGGGGGGGGAGCTTAGTAGGTAGTGTCATGCGTGTATTGGACCAGAGCAAGCACCACTGAACACCGTCGAAGTGTGACTCGGCAGCAGTGCAGTGTCTCCTCTGGTAGGTTGCCTCGTGACGTCTTGACATTGACTGTTCCCTGTGGATTTCCAGTGCTGGGGCTGCGGCTGTGGCAGGTCGGATCAGGCTGTGGCTGTGGACGAAGGGAGTCGGAATGTGCTGTATGGGTGCAATGTCATTGAGGTGGCACAGAAGATAGGACAGCAAAAACAAGACAAAAAAAAAACAAAACAACCAAGTTTGAAAAAAAAAAAAAAAAAAACAACAACTATAAAACAACAACAGCATGTAAGCTCCACAGAAACACGCACCGATAAATAATATTGCGAAATGAACAGCTAGTTTTTATTGCAATGTGTGCAATCTCATTGTCTGATTGGCAGATTACAACGGTAGAGCTAACATGATTTAACTGCTTAGAAAGACTAGGATAAGGACTTGCGAGGACAAGGACAGCATCCTAGCCCAAGAAGACAGAAATAGCACCTGAACGTAAAGCCACTTACTGACAGAATACTAAATCAGAGAAAACGTGAAATATCCAGCGTAGAATCTTCAGTGAGTGCATTGCTAGAGAGAGAGAGAGAGAGAGAGAGAGAGAGAGAGAGAGAGAGAGAGAGAGAGAGAGAGAGAGAGAGAGAGAGAGAGAGAGAGAGAGAGAGTCATTGTGTGCATCACATGCACATGTCGTTTTGTAACGTGAACACACACACACACACACACACACACACACACACACACACACACACACACACACACACACCACACACACACACACACACACACACACACACACAACACACACACACACACACACACACATACACACGCGCGCGCGCACGCACACACACACACACACACACACACACACACACACACACACACACACACACCACACACACACACACACACACACACACACACACACACACACGCAAAAGACGCGCACCTCCAGTTGACTTGAAATGGGCTTGATTCTCAGGCAGCAAAAAGGACTGCTTGTAACTGTAGTGGTGACAAAGTAGCAGACACGGAGAGAGAGGAGAGAGAGAGGAGAGAGAGAGAGAGAGAGAGAGAGAGAGAGAGAGAGAGAGAGAGAGAGAGAGAGAGAGAGAGAGAGAGAGAGAGAGAGAGAAGAGGGTCATTGTGTGCATCACATGCACATGTCGTTTGTAACGTGAACACACACACACACACACACACACACACACACACACACACACACACACACACACACACACACACACATACACACACGCACGCGCGCGCGCGCGCGCACTCACACACACACACACACACACACACACACACACACACACACACACACACACACACACACACACACACACACACGGAAAAGACGCCACCTCCAGTTGACTTGAAATGGGCTTGATTCTCAGGCAGCAAAAAAGGACTGCTTGTAACTGTAGTGGTGACAAAGTAGCAGACAAGGTGGAATAATACTTTAGGGCATACTAAACAATGACCTCACTCGACCTCAGTCTGACCTTTGACCATGGACATTGCAGGCAGTGCTGAACTGTCTTCCATTCATGTTTCTGTTGGCGTCAAGAAATGTACAGACAAGGTGGATGAAACGAGAAATAGCAAAACAACAAACAAAACAAAACAAACACAAACCCCCCCCCCCCCCAAGAAAAACAATAACAAAAAACAACAACAAAAAACAAAACAAAACAAACAAACAAACACAAAAAAAAACCACAAAAAAAAAACACGAAAGAAAACAATGGAACGAAAACAGTGTGTCAAGCATAAGGGGGCAGGAATTGATATGGGGTTACATCCAGTTTGAGACCGGTAAGGGGAAATAAACTGTGTGCAGACAGGATCTTTTGAGGAGACTTAGTGACTCTCTCTCTCTCTCTCTCTCTCTCTCTCTCTCTCTCTCTCTCTCTGTGGGTGTGAGGGACTGGAGTAGGAGCAGAGGGCAGAAAGCTAACGGAGGATCGGGGTGATGAGGAAGGAATCCCCCTGTCCATCTCAGGGTCCGGATCGTTAAGGACTGACGGTAATTGTTCCCCTTTTTCATTTCCTGTAGATTGCTAACTGAGAGTCCGGCTGAGATCCCCCAGGCAAGCATTGCTTTCTGAGAAAAGAGGGTCAAGGATTTTCCTTGTGATGGGTAAAGGTAGAGCATATGGAGAGAGAGAGAGAGAGGAGAGAGAGAGAGAGAGAGAGAGAGAGAGAGAGAGAGAGAGAGAGAGAGAGAGAGAGAGAACTGAACTCTGAACTCTGAATTTTTTTTTTATTGTTATGGCCACCGACCTGTATACAATGGGAACACGTTTGCTGAGAATAAAATAAAAATGAGAACGGGTCATCAGCAAAAGGAAGTTACTTCTTTCCAGAAGCACACAAGCAAACAATTACAAGGGGAAATAATTTAAGGAAACAAACCAAGATAATCAAAAACATTTTCACTTGCGTTTGAAACCAGTCACAACATCTATTCATCTATCTAGTTTCCGTTCATAAGTTCATGTCTAGTTGAGAGAGAGAGAGAGAGAGAGAGAGAGAGAGAGAGAGAGAGAGAGAGAGAGAGAGAGAGAGAGAGAGAGAGAGAGATATATATATATATATATATATATATATATATATGTGTGTGTGTGTGTGTGTGTGTGTGTGTGTGTGTGTGTGTGTGTGTGTGTGTGTGTGTGTGTGTGTGTGTGTGTGTGTGTGTGTGATTTCCTGAAAGCTGGGTTTACATAAAGTGAGGACAGAGACCAACAGAAACGATCAACGGAGCAGATTTCTTTCTTGTTGGACAATGACAGTAAACAGCCCACAGCACCTGGTAAAGTTCAAGCC
>JADBJO010000188.1:77500-85000 GCA_016801955.1 Conus betulinus | reverse complement strand
TGTACAGATAATGGAGCACGCTACCCCAGTCCACCCACTTGTGTACAGATACTGGAGCACACTACCCCAGTCACCCACCTGTGTACAGATACTGGAGCACAGCACACTACCCCAGGCCACCCACCTGTGTACATATACTGGTGCACAGCACACTACTGCAGTCCACCCACTTGTGTACAGATACTGGAGCACACTATCCCAGTCCACCCACCTGTGTACGGATACTGGAGCACACTACTGCAGTCCACCCACTTGTGTACAGGTACTGGAGCACACTACCCCATTACCCCCACCCACTTGTGTACAGATACTGGAGCACACTACCCCATTCCACCCACTTGTGTACAGATACTGGAGCACACTACCCCAGTCCACCCACTTGTGTACAGATACTGGAGCACACTACCCCAGTCCACCCACCTGTGTACAGATACTGGAGCACACTACCCCAGTCCACCCACTTTGTGTACAGATACTGGAGCACACTACCCCAGTCCACCCACTTGTGTACAGATACTGGAGCACACTACCCAGTCCACCCACTTGTGTACAGATAATGGAACACACTACCCCAGTCCACCCACTTGTGTACAGATACTGGAGCACACTACCCCAGTCCACTCACCTGTGTACAGATACCAGAGCACACTACCCCAGTCCACCCACTTGTGTACAGATACTGGAACACACTACCCCAGTCCACCCACTGTGTACAGACACTGGAGCACACTACCCCAGTCCACCCACTTGTGTACAGATACTGGAGCACACTACCCCAGTCCACCCATGTGTACAGATACTGGAGCACACTACCCCATTCCAACCACCTGTGTACAGATACTGGAGCACACTACCCCATTCCACCCACTTGTGTACAGATACTGGAGCACACTACTACCCCAGTCCACCCCACTTGTGTACAGATACTGGAGCACACTACCCCAGTCCACCACTTGTGTACAGATACTGGAGCACACTACCCCAGTCCACCCACTTGTGTACAGATACTGGAGCACACTACCCCAGTCCACCCACTTGTGTACAGATACTGGAGCACACTACCCCAGTGCAGTGTTGGACACAAGAAAGTGTTGATGAATTACAGGCTTGTTTTGAATGTACAGACTGGAATTTGATTTTGAATTCTACTTTTGACATTAACGAAGCCACCGATGTTATTTCCAGCTACATTTCTTTCTGTGAACACATGATTGTACCTACTAAAAACTATCAAAATATTTCCTAACAACAAACCTTGGGTTACAAAATCTCTGAAAATAACCTAAATGAGAAAAAAAAGAGCTTTTCAATCAGGCAATAAAAGCGATCGTAAGGTTGTACAAAAGAAACTGCAAACGGAGATTGAAGAATCAAAGAGAGCTTACAAGAGAAAAGTTGAAAACATGTTCCAGAATGGAAATATGCGAGATGCATGGAAAGGAATAAAGGTTTTATCAGGTTCAGGAAAATGTTCAAACCAAAATATTAGTAACAAAAAAACAGCAAAAGAACAGAAAAACAATTTGCAGAAAAGCTGAACGATTTTTACTGTAGATTTGATGATAAAGATTTTAGTAAAGAATTGAAGGAAGTGAAGGAAGAACTCCAAAATGTTTAAAAACGATGTTGATGGAAGTGATTCTGTTGTGATTGAGGAAAATGATGTTCAGTTGTTTTTCAAACGTTTAAATGTGAGAAGGCAATGGGCCCTGATAATATCTGTGGAAAATTGTTGAAGGTGTGTGCTTCTCAGCTCTCCTATGTTTACAGTCGTTTGTTTACTGGTCACTTAGAGAATGTATAATTCCTGTTTTATGGAAAAAATGCCACTGTATGTCCTGTTCCCAAAAAACGCAACCCCAAGCTGTTTAAATGATTACCGACCAGTTGCCCTCACATCTGTTGCAATGAAATGTCTTGAAAGAATTGTCCTCGGTTATGTTTTAAAAGATACTACACAGTACCAAGACCCGTTTCAGTTCGCATACCAACAGAACAGATCAACAGATGATGCCACACTCACACTTTCCCATCATGCTTTTTTCACACCTCGAAAAACCTGCCTCCTTTGTACGCATTCTCTTTATTGATTTCTCATCAGCATTCAACACCATACAACCATATCTGATGGCAAAGAAACTCACTAACATAAATGTGGGTAACAAGTTCATTCTTTGGATAATTGATTTTCTTACACAGAGGACACAGTCTGTTCGATATCAAAGTGTTGTTTCGTCTTCCAGAGTCATTTCAACTGGCGCACCCCAGGGTACTTTTTATCACCAGTGCTTTTTACTCTGTACACAAATGATTGTTCAGGAAGTGATTCAACTTTGTACATTAAATATTCAGATGACTCAGCACTTGTGGATCTTTCCAACTCTGATTCTGTTTACTTCAAGGAGCTTCAAAGATTTGTTGACTGGTGCGATCATAACTATCTTGATCTGAATGTAACAAAAACGAAAGAAATGTTGATTGATTTTAGAAAGAATCCAAAAGCTGTACCACCACTTTTTATCAAAGGTGCTGAAAGTAGAACGTGTTGAATCATACAAATATTTAGGAACTTTTATAGATAATAAGCTGAATTTTAAATCCCATGTTGAGTATGTCCCACAAAAAATGTCAAACCAGATTATATTGTCTTCGCAAGCTGCGATCAATTCATGTGAATACTGACATTCTTCGAACATTTTATTCATGCTTCTTGGAATCTGTTCTAACTTTCTCATTATGTGTTGGTATGGTGGGTTGACTGTGAAGAGCAGAAATGTGCTTGAGAAAGTGGTGAACGTGGGAGGAAAAATCGTTGGTGAGAGACAAAAAGGTCTGAGTGAGCTATACAGGTGCCGTGTTGTTTGTAAAGCGAAGAAGATTACGTGTGACCAGACCCACGTTCTTGCAAATCAGTATGACCTTCAGTCAGGACGAAGATATCGATCGGTTAAATGCAGAAGTGTCAGATTTAAACAAAGTTTTATTCCCCTGTCCATTGATTTCATGAACCGAGAAGCTGTTTAATTGAAATCCAAATTCCTCTATATGAATGTATGTCGTATGTGAGAAAATGGGTAATGTGGCTAAATTATTGTTTATTTTGCTGTGAATGTGTGTGACCACAAATTAATTTCTCAAATTGAGATAATAAAGTTTACTTGACTTGACTTGACTTGACTTGAGTCCACCCACTTCTGTACAGATACTGGAGCACAGCACACTACCCCAGTCCACCCACCTGTGTACAGATACTGGAACACACTACCCCACTACCCCCAGTCCACCCACCTGCGCACAGATGCTGGAGCACACTACCCCAGTCCACCCACCTGTGCACAGATACTGGAGCACACTATCCCAGTCCCTCCACCTGTGTACAGATACTGGAGCACACTACCCCAGTCCACCCACCTGTGTACAGATACTGGAGCACAGCACACTACCCCAGTCCACCCACCTGTGCACAGAAACTGGAGCACACTACCCCAGTCCACCCACCTGTGTACAGATACTGGAACACGCTAACCCAGTCAGTCCAGCAGTGAACAGGTACCGGAGAACTCTAGATATGAACAGGTTCTGGAGCACACCACCCCAATCTACCCAGCTGTGAACAGCAGCTGGAACACACTACGCCGGCCCACCTGGCTGGAACAGGTAAGTGGAACACACAATACCAGTCCACCCTGGCTGGAACAGGTAACTAGAACACACCATGTAAGCCCACCCATTCGCAAAGAGGTGTTTGGAACACACTACCCAAGTCCAATCAGCTGTTACCAGGTAGCTAGAACACACAACCCTGTCACCAAGTAGCTGGGACATAGAACCCCAGTTATCCCTGCTGCACTACCCCCTCCACCACCAGCTGTGAACAAATAGCTGAGGAACACAACTCTACTCCATCCAGCTATTAACAAATAGCTGGAAAACAAAGCCCACTCGACTCAGCTGTCCCGCCCTTTCCCCTCTCTGAATTCACTCTCTTCTCACACTCTTCAAACCCATTCTGTTTCTTACACCTACTCCCTTTTCTTTTCTCTTCCCTCTTCCACCGCACACTGCTTCACTTTACCATGCTTACCCTACCCCTCCGCCCCATGTTTACTGTTTACCGAACAAGGATGAACAGACACACCGTGCTGGTGAAGAAACAGACATCCGTCATCCGTGAAAAGATCGACGTCGACCATCTGTCGCTGGCTCCGTTTTCGCTCTGCAGCAAAGGATTAAGAAATCCCCAGAATTCTCTATTGGACGCGATATTGCTGGCTGATTGGGTTGCCTGTCTCCGTGACCGATCATTAGATTATTTTTCTGGATCCATTCAACGCCCTTCTCGCCCCAAGATCTGGAAATCTCTAACACTGCTCCTTCGTGTCCGTGTACAGATACAGATGTCGAATCCTTCGGAAACTAATCGTACCGCCCTAAACGAAAATGCTTGATCCGTCGTTTTGACCACATTCCCATGGCCAGATCACGTCTCAGCCTAACAAAATGGACTGGTGGCTGAGTATTGATACAGGGGAACAGCACCTGTTTAGTAGAGGGCAGTTGAAGGGTCTAGTTTTATATCAGCCAAACAGGACTACTGAATCCCAGGATGTAACTCTCACTCACTTTTAAACTCTATTTTTTGTTGGGATTTCTTTCCATCAAGGATCAAAGCTAATCTGATTAGAAGAAACAGCCGAAATAATCTACATACGAAAAAAAAAACACACACAAGAGTTGGTATACTGAAACTAATTCGACCTTAATATTGGACAGAGAAAAATGATACCTAAAGGGGTTTATAAGGGAACCCCTAAACTTGAGCACGGCAACATTTTGAACAGCTGTCATCAAACAATGAAGTAGTGCTAAGTTGAAGTACAGTACAACTCATGTCACAGAGTTGACGATTTTCTTCTTGCTACTCTGGAGGACATCTTCGACTTATCGAAGATTCTTTTTTCTTGAGGAAGCGAAAAAGGAAAAAAGAACAGGCAGTGTGACACTACAAGATAAACCATAAAAAAACTTCTTGAGAAGTGCCAGTGTATGAGGAAGCAGGAGCGACGCTGCACACTTTTCAATCCATGTTGAAACGGAACCGTCGCACAGCACCAGGCAAGGCTTTGTGCCACTGCCAGGCTCACAAATCACCGCACTTCATTTAACAAGTAAAAACAAATAGGGATCACGGGAGGGTGAAAGGGGGTCGGCTAGTGTTCAGTCTGCTGTCAGAATGAGTCCACAGAGGACGCAGTGTGTGTGTGTGTGTGTGTGTGTGTGTGTGTGTGTGTGTGTGTGTGTGTGTGTGTGTGTGTGTGTGTGTGTGTGTGTGTGTGTTCGTGTGTGCGTGCGTGCGTGCGTGCGTGCGTGCGTGCGTGCGTGCGTGCATGCGTGCGTGCGTGCGTGCGTGCGTGCGTGCGTGCGTGTGTGCGTGCGTGCGTACGTGCACGCGCGCGCACGCGCGTGTGTGTGTGTGCGTGTGTGCGTGTGTGTGTGTGTGTGTGTGTGTGTGTGTGTGTTTGTGCGTTGTGTGTGTGTGTGTGTGTGTGTGTGTGTGTGTGTGTGTGTGTGTGTGTGTGTGTGTGTGTGTGTGTGTGTGTGTGTGGAGTGAGAGAGAGAGAGAGAGAGAGAGAGAGAGAGAGAGAGAGGAGGGATGTAAAGTAAAGTCGTGGCTTTACAGCTGTTCTCACTCTAAATGGCCAGATGGGAGGTCAAAACCTCACAGATCACCGTGCCTCATTAGCTCCTGTCCCAGCTATCGCCTTTTTCTAAGGGAGGTACCACTTGGTTTTTTAGCGATAAATATTCAGCAAGTCTGTCTGTCTGCTTGTCTGTCTGTTTCTCTCTTATAGCCCTAATATGGCCGTTTGCGGTCAACTGGGCCATAAGCAACATTACCTTAACCCCCCCCCCCTCTCTCTCTCTCTCTTAAGATCAAGTAGCTATGGGGGATTCTCTTTTTGCATTTTACATTTTCAAATGCCAGTGTGCCTCTGAGTATGCTGGATTACGTTTAAAAATGACGAAGGTGGTAACGCCATCAAAATTGCAAGACTTACTAGAAATTTACTCTTGTTGTTACAGCACAATAAACAGTACATTGGTTGAACTGCATAAGATCGCTACCACTACTGATTTTTTTTCAGCTTGTTGTGCCAGTGTACGGGGTGTTTGTGTTTGGAGCTAGGGTAACGATGGGTTGAACGGGTAGGGGTTGGAGTTTTTCGGATAGCTGCGCATTTGAGTGCTACACGAAACAACGTAGCAATCATACAGATACATAGGTTCCGAGTGAACAGATAAGTAGGTAACATCGTGGAACACAACAGACACACGCTGCATCAGATAACACTGAGAGAGAGAGAGAGAGAGAGAGAGAGAGAGAGAGAGAGAGAGAGAGAGAGAGAGAGTATTTATTGTCATTACTCCAGTCTATTTATGCGAAATCATCAAATGGAAATTTTCTACTTCAACTTTCTATTTGACGGTCACGTTGCACATTCTCCAGTTTATAATTTTAATCCTGTCTGATTATTTCCCACCACCACCCTCTCTCTGTCCTGTTTGTTCAATCTCAATTTTGTTTCTTTCGAATATCATCCTCTCTCTCTATCTCGCCATCATGTATATCTAATTGTGCTTAATCTAAGTAACACGTTAAATGCTTACAAATTCAATAGGAAAGGGACAGAACAAGGGGAAATGACACAATTATACGTTAAAAGAAATGTAGGGTGAAGAGAAACATGAAAGATATATCAACAAAGGAAATACATAATACAGACACAGCAGGCGTCAAGCACTCAGACACCTGCTGACGTCATATACCCAACCTTGTACCTCCCAGGCGTTCCTCACTAGCACGCTGCCTTACAGAGTGGGGAAATGTGCTCCAGACAGATGGACCTTGAAAAGAGCGCTGGTCAATGGTATTTTTTTTTTTGTTCTGACCGAGGGAATTTTGAAAATCGAGTGTCAGCGAATGAACACAGTTGTCGCGAGGGAGTGTGAAACGAGAGAGATTTGACAGATATGAAGAGACAAGGGAATTCAAGCACAAAGAGGCAGTCTTGTACTCCACTTGATTATGAATAGGCAATTAGTAAAGAGAGTGAAGAAGAACTTTCGGTCGTTTGAAAACAAGGCAAGCAGAGATATTTTGAACCATTTGCAATCTGCCAAAAAAAAATTTGGGACAACCAGAGAGACGTGATTACAAATACTAAACCTAGAGGGAACAAAAGAACCAGTTTGTGTGGAGTCTTCAGTAAAAAGATGGCAAGAGAGCTAACTCCTCGAAGTTAGAAATAACAAATTTGGCAGAAGTTAGAGAAACATGCTGCTGAAAGGAGTTTAGTCAAGAGTGGAACAAGATTCCGTGCCGAGATGGACAGTGTGGTAGTACACTCAAATTCGTGTCATTTCTCTCAATCCTGTATGTTTATTCTCCACTCCCTTCTTTTAAAATCCTGCCCGACTAGTCTCCAGCCACTTCCCTGT